>JANHGB010039520.1:0-30542 GCA_026283785.1 Coracopsis vasa
CTGCCACACCTGAGCAACACTTGCATCTCATATACATGCCTCCTGCCTTGTCCTGCTGGCTTTCATTAGGTGTTGTACATGGTTTTGGAACAGTTCCAGGTGAGGATCACACCAGTGTTCAAAACAAAATCCACCAGGCACGTCTTAATTCTCTCTTTTTCTTTCTTTCCTTTCTTCCCTGTCAGTTACCCAGGAGGCCCAAATACCCCTGCAGGAATGGGGATCCCACCCCACACGAGGCCGCCAGCTGATTTCACCCAGCCAGCTGCCGCTGCCGCCGCTGCTGCAGTTGCAGCTGCAGCTGCTACAGCAACAGCTACAGCGACAGCCACTGTGGCAGCCCTTCAGGAAACGCAGAATAAGGACATGAACCAGTATGGACCGGTAAGAGAGCAACCCTTACGTCTTCCTACCTGCCTGATCTAGACCGTTACAGGGAACTGGGCTGTTCTTCCTACTCCCCTGTTTATTAGGGTGCCTACTCTATTTTTTTTTTATTACTTTTTTTTTGTGCATGAGCATGGTTATAAATGCTTATGGGAAACTGCTGGAATGTGTGTGTGTAGGTATGAGTTGATCTCCCATGTTTTTCCCAATAAATCTTGCCTAACTGGATTTTGTAGTTTGGAGATTGTCCCTTAAAAAAATTGATTATCAGAAGTTACAGCTGCATCTGATGTGATATATTATTGCTGCCTCTGCCAGCCTTCGAACCTTAAAATTTGAATACCTGTTAAAGTGTTCCAGAATCTTGGAATAGGTTTTTTACCGCTTCAGTAATTGTTTATTTTGCCAGCTACAGTTGGTTGGTTGGTTGGTTTATTTCCCCTTCAAACAAGGAAACAACGGTAGAAAAGGGATTTGCTTTTTAATAACATTGTCTGTGAGAACAGCTATGTGAGACGTGCATTTCTGGTGATCCATAGCCTGCAGCATGTCATGACTTCATGTAATATTTTTCTTAAAATAAACAAGGGTTTGATCAATTCAGGTTTTTCCCTCCTTAGCTTTTTTACCTCTCTGAGTTCTGATGTATATGGCCTCATATACCAGGTGATGTAAAGAAGCACATGTTTTAGAAATTGTAGCACTGTGCTGTATTTACACAGCCAACTTCCTAACCTGTTTACCTTACAGTAATAACTAGTTAATTTAAACAAGTTAATTGCTCACCTTAGACTTATGTCTGTCTTCCTCTCTTATGCCTTCTACGATTCCAATTGAGTTGTTATAATTAACGTCACTGCTCATCAAATGTTGGAGAACATTGAAGGAAAATGCGACATAAATCCTCCCCTTCTTCCCTCCCCCAAAAGCATGTTCAGCTCCCTCCTCCCATTTTAAATGCATGTCGCATTTTATTCTTTTTTTTTTTTTTTTTCTTCTTCTTCCGTTGAAGGTTTGTTCCTCTTTCCAGATGGGTCCAACTCAGGCTTACAACAACCAGTTTATGAACCAGCCTGGTCCTCGTGGCCCTGCTTCTATGCCAGGCAACATGAACCCAGCAAGCATGGGAGCAGGAATGACACCTTCCAGCATGAGTGGGCCACCCATGGGCATGAACCAACCTCGGCCTCCTGGGATGAGTCCCTTCAGCACCCACGGGCAGAGGATGCCTCAGCAAGCCTACCCAGGCCCACGCCCCCAGTCTTTGCCGATACAGGGCATAAAGAGACCGTACCCAGGAGAGGTAATAAGATAAATATGTTTTGTATACACTGTTTCCCTATGTTGTAACACGCTGGGTAGTGTGTGGTGCACATCCCTGTAAGACAGGTACATCATTGTTCCAGCCTTGATAGGAATGCTGCCATTAAAATACAAGCGGAAGCAGCTCATTCTTTTTTTGGGTTGGCCCTTGCTATATTAGTCAAGATGACAGTCATTAAAACCAATAAAGGCCCAAAATCAGCTGAACCCTCAAAATGTCACTTTAAGATTCTCATACTAGATGGTGAATTCACAGACCATAAGCAGACTTCTTTCACAGGAGTGGGTTTATTTAATGTGACAACTTAAAAGAGATGTTGAAGGTGAAATACTTCATTTGAGCCCAGTACATATGTGATCTGCATTTTCTTGGGTGATTTTATTGTTCTAAAGAGATACAGGATGGACATTGTATGAACACCAATAGTAATAACATTTAAAGACCAATTGCTTTCCATGCTTCTTGAGGCTTATTTTTCATAGGCACTGAGATGAATATAAATCGTGTTGAACTCAAATCCCTCTCTGTCAGCATTTATCTAGTATAAGTTTATTTGGAGTGTGGTATCTCTTAAGTTCCCATGCTGTTATACAAGATCTGAGTGGCTTTGTAGACAAAATTACATTGCCATTGACTTAAGTCAAAACACTTAGGGTCAAAATTTTAGAGAAATGTAGACAACCAAAGATGTAGACAGAAAAGCTTTTGGATTTTAAAAAGTAACAATGCATTTTACTATTGAAATTGGTATGAATCAGGCAGTAGGTGCTTTCGAAAATCCCACCAACTCTCTCAGCTCTATACACACCTAAATATCTTTACAAATCTAGCCACATTACTAGCTTCAGAGAGAATTTGCTGGTGAAATTCTGTATTAAACTGAGACTAAAACAACAGCTGTAACTTCAGGTGTAGAGCTTTGAATATTGTGACATTGCCCTGACTATAATAATGGTAGTAAGACTTTCTAGAAAACATATAGCAAAGAGTACCACAGCATGCAGAAAGTATAGCAAACATTTATTATTGGGCTACATTTCTTTCCTGATCTGCAAACTACTTTTTTTTAATTAATTAAAAAGTATTCAGAAATTAAAAAAAAGTGATGTGCTTTAGCAGGAGTTGCTTCTCTAGGATGGCTTTTTATACTGCTATTTACTCTACAATTAAGAAAACTCAAAATGTGTCTTGTTCAAATAATTGTTACCTTCAGATTTCTTTTGCTGCTTCAGAAGCAGGTATTTCCTTGTAAGTGAATATGGTCATGTTTCCAGGAAGTCAGTGCTGAGCAATACTCTAAATGTTACATGCTTGCTGGTCTGGAATTCTGCAGGTCTTATAGATGCTATTTACTTGTTGGCCTTTGAAGGCTTCATTTATGGAAACTGCCTGTTAATCAGTTAATTTTTTCAAATTGATATTATATTACCTCTAAAGTTCCAATTTTCATAACTTCAATTTCAAAACTGTAGCACAGTACTAGTTAGCACTAGCAGGGTGTTTATGACTAGTGGTGGTGTCTCTTTAGTTGTTAAGGTCTTGCTATATGCTCTAGCACAAGGCCAGGATAGCAGCTGTATTGAGCAGAGAGACGTGTACAATGCAGGGTTTTGCCCATTCCAGGATATTTTATTTTTTTTTACGGTACTTTTTGTGCTTCTATTCTCCATCTGGAAACAGATCCCCAGGGTTGGGGCTGGTAGCACTTGCAACAACACAGAGCTTTTGTGAACACTGCATCTGGTTGTAATTCTGGTTTCTTCAAACGCAGTGCCCTTTGAACAGCACTGCAAGGCTAAGTGTACGTGTATGTCACGATACATGGTTATTCTTATCCCACTTTGGTGTGGGGGATTTTTATGCTTTAGAGTGAGTATTCCCTTCCAGCCATCAAGGGCCTGGTTTAGGCATGAGTGGCACTAAGTTGAGAAGTATAAACCCAGAGGTGTTTTTGTTTTTTTGTTTTGATTCTGCTGTCGAATGTGTGCTAATAATCAATTTAAGACAGCTGCTTGCATAAAACATCTTTGTCTTCTTTAATCTCTGTCATGAAATAGCCGAATTATGGAAACCAGCAGTATGGACCAAATAGCCAGTTTCCAAACCAGCCTGGTCAGTACCCCACTCCCAACCCTCCAAGACCCCTTACATCTCCCAACTATCCCGGACAGAGGATGCCAAGCCAGCAAAACACAGGGCAGTACCCTCCTCCAACAGTCAACATGGGGCAGTATTACAAGGTAAGAATTTTCAGATTATCTTGTTGCATTCCACTAGACATTTATGAATGAAGTCACATGAATTATTTCATAACTATCGCTTTCATGTAATTAAAGGAAAGGAAAAAAAAAAACCAGTGTTTTTACTAATTTTTGGATATCAGAGGATCAAGTCAATCAGCCAAGTTGCATTGTAACTTCAGAGCAGTTCGTAAAGAAAATTGAACGGTACTGGAGCTCATTAGAGGCTTTTACGAGAAAATGTTGGTTTTGCTTTAAAAATAGCATGCAAAAAAAAAGGTACCTAATGGGATTCAGGTGTAATATTTTCACCTATTCATGGCACCCTGCAAAAATGCAACTTTGGAAATTTGTAATAAACAAGTTCAGTGTTGCAGCATCCCATTTTCAGACCTACAGTGGTCAACTGTTGGATTAAGCTAGTTCAGACTTAAAAGCTCTTCCACCTATAGAATTAATCTTTCAACTGAAGTTTGTGTGACTTTCTCTGACCTCTCCCTCCCCTTCTCTACTTCTTTTTCCCTCTGTGCTGCTTGTTTTGGGCAGGAATTAATTAATATTGTTAAAATTTTGCCTAAAGCCTGCTTTATAGATACATTTTGAGCACTTCATATTCTCCAAACTGAGTTTGTACTGAGGGCCTGCTGAGGTTTGATGTCTTTGAAGTGCACACAAAAGTGATCTTTTGCATGCAGGGTACTCCAGTGAGCATAAAAATGGGGAGGACCGTTGAAGTCTCTTAACTACTTATTGATCTCTAATGTGGGCTAAAGAATCTAAGTTGCACATTGGTGTTGAATTGGAATTGTTCCAGTGTCATTCACACACACAAAAAAAACAAGCCATTTTAAAAACAAAAGAGGAAACAACACTCTTTACTATAGAGTATCTGTTCTACCAAGCTGTCCACTGTGGTACCCAAAGGAGTGCCTCTTGCATCATGGCAGCTTTTGCAATATACTGCCAGGAAGAACATGAGGAGGAGACAGATCTTCAACTGCTGTAATTCCAGTGCAGTCACTTGTGCTAAAATAACAGCAGATGATCTCTGTCAAGTTTTTAAGTGACAGATTTTTTAATGCATTTTACATGTGTGTATTTGAGATGGAGTTTTAAGTTTTTTGCTTACAGTATAACTCTAACGGGGAGTCTGTGGTCTTTCCAATGCATCCTTTATTTTGTATTAAATAACGACTGTTCTGGAAACAAAAAATAAGAGACCTTGTTAACAAGGGAATTCTTCCTGGCTAGTGGAAAAATTCCAGCTTGCCACAGACAGGACCTGAACCTTCAGATTATAGTGATCGTGAAGATAGTAACTCTATGTGTTAAAAAAGCAAAAATGGTTGGAAATGTAAATGCTCAAGATTTCTTAGACACTTTAGAGTATCCTACGCTAGCAGTGCAGCATTTAGATACAGAATCAGATTTGAAGTCTTGATACTTTGGCTGTCTGTAAAGATTTTCATCTTCTGACACTCCCATGAATACGTGCTTATGGTACATGAGCTATTACAAGAAAGTGACTTGAAATAGCAGTTTTGGTTAATGTCAGCTTCCTTCATTACTGGTTTATTCTGTTAACTACAGCCATCCCCTTAATTACAAGAAACAAAACCAATGATGTTTTAATACTATAGCTGATATTTATACCTAACCTTCCTTTTTCTTTTAATTTGTCTTATTCAGCATCAAACTAAGAACAAAATTTAATAGTAGGTACACAGAATAAAAGACATCCCCTGACCCTCAGAGCTTTCATTCTGAGTAGATGAGTTGGATAGGGGTGGAAGAAAGGCTAGATGACAGTAAAAGGGACAGAAACATTCTAATTGCATGTCTTTGGAATTTGTTTTTCATGTAGGCTTTTGTGCAGTGGGGCTGTTTTGGGAGGAAGCCAAAGAGATACAAAGGGCTGGGTGGGTTGGAGTGGTGTGGAAAAACTAAAGCGAATTGCCAGTTGTTTTTGGAAAGAGAGCCTTCAGAGGAATGCAACAAGCCATTTGGCAGCCGTGCTTGTATCTGGTCATTGCCTGAGTTAAGTTGGCTGGTCTGGTTTCAGTTCCTGCTTTGCTGTCCTAGTCTACATCTTCCCTGAAGGCCTCATGGGACCTCCTGTGGTTTCTTCCCCTTCTGGTGACAGAGGGGCCTCCTTACCTGGTTTGTAGTATTTGGTGTTTGATAGCAGTGCAGTTCACAAGGCTTATTATTCTTATTTTCAGGCTGCAATAACAATGCGATGTTATTTATTTTCTAGCCATCAAGGCCTGTACCTGTGGCAAATTACCCTCATTCACCTGTTCCAGGAAATCCCACACCACCTATGACTCCAGGGAGCAATATTCCTCCATACTTGTCACCTAACCAGGATGTCAAACCACCATTCCCACCTGACATTAAACCAAATATCAATGCTTTACCACCACCTCCAAGTGAGTAGCAAACAGAATGCCGCCACAGTCATTTATTGTCTCTGTCCTCTGCCACATACATTTCAGAGTCTGGAAACTAGCTCTTATTGCTGCTCTGGGAGAGGCTTTGATTGTTGAAGTTGTGATAGGTGATCTGCACTGTGCAGGATCACTAGAGACAGTGGACAGGAAAGAGAAAGATTGCTATCCCCTCCTGAAGCAGAATATCATAAGTGTTCTTCCAGGTTAAACTTGTAAGGATTTTACTTCTGAAGTATTCCTTGAGTACACTTCCTGAGGATAAACCACTTGATTTTGTGCTGCACTGTGTGTGCTTGGTAGGCTTCTTTATTGTATGAACTTTCACTGTGGTCTGTTTTGTTCAAGGGCAAAGCCATTCATTGAACATCTCTGCAGAATAGCGTGAAGTGTGAATATTTATAGTGGTGTCTCTATTGTGATCCATATAGGCTTCTTAAGAATAGTCAGTAGTATGCCAAAAATTGACATATGTTCCTTTCAAAGCCACTCAATGTCACAGCTGCATTTGGCTGGGTACAGGGCAGGAATAACAAGATCTCTCTGATTGTTTACTATCACAAGATGTCTGAGGTTTTGAAGTGACTGATAGACAATAGGAGATATCATTTACTAGGAAGTTAGGAGAACCTTTATGTTTTCTGTAAAATAACTGCTGCTGCATTAGCTCTTTGCAACCCCTCTTTGAGTTCAGGATAGGTGAGAAATGAAGTAGAAGGTGGCCTGCAGTATTATTTGAGCAAGAGCACAGCATTTAAAGGCATTCATACTTCATAGATCAGCTGTAAGTTTACCACAAACTGTTATGTTGTGAGATCAGATTGTAATTAAAAACAAGTGTCTTTGGTCATTGGATAGTTTCAGCTGATGAAACTGTTGGAACTAATTGGGTAACGTTGATTGCTGTTCAAACCAGAGAAAATAAGCATTATCACTGTTTGCCATAATTAAGAGATTTGTTGTCAAGTCTTCTGCCAACACAGTCAGCCTGGACATAGAACCTATCCAGTAACAAAAAACTAGGGATTCTTGGCAGGCTTGGTTTCTGTTTATGGTCAGGATGCTAAGGTCCTAATGTTAAGTGTGGGAGAATAGAAGACTTTGTTTTGCCATCACAATCAGTTTGAGCTCTGTCACTCATATCAGATCGTTCCTTGTGATTTTCTTTTAAGTGTGTATGAACCTGCTAAGTTAGACCCAGTAGCAGATCACTATGCCATTTGTTACTATTCTGTATAAATATACACATTATTATTGCACTGCAGATGCTAAAGGGAAAGTTCACGCTTTCTCTCCCTCTTCGATCCCAGCCAACCACAATGATGAGCTGCGTCTGACGTTTCCTGTGAGAGATGGTGTTGTACTGGAGCCCTTCCGACTGGAACACAACCTGGCAGTCAGTAACCATGTCTTTCACCTACGGCCAACTGTTCATCAGACGCTGATGTGGAGGTAAGCTCAGTCTTACAACCAGTGATGCAAGGAGGCCACATGAACTCCACTTAGGTTTGCCACTTACAGATAGCTCTCACCTCTCACTTCTCAGAGACAACATGTTCTAAAATGCTTCCTGATTTGTATGGCATCTCCTTGCTGATAGCACATGGCACACAGTGTCTGAGAAATCACAGCAACTCTTCCATCCTTTCTGCTGGAACAGGTGTTGGACACAGATGACCAACACCATTACAAACTTCCATTTGGAAGACCCTGAAGTTCTAGGTGCTTTTGTGAAATGCTAGTTGCAGGAGTAACTGTGCAGGACTGATACATAAATGGTGCAGAGTATCTGATAATGAAAATCAGGCCCTCTAAATCAAGGACCTGATTTTGAGACTTGGTAAAGTCATTTGGAAATACAAGTGCTTAAATCTGCCGAACTTTAGAAACTAACTTCAGAAATTCTGCTCTCTCCTGTGATTCCACTAAGGACAGGTCAGAAATATTGGAACATGGCTTTTCACATACAAAAGCTTCTGGATTTCACTTACATCAAGTACTTCCTTCCAGCACAGAGGAATAGTTTTCCTAGGTGGTACATTCTTGCATTTAATGTAGATCTGCATAAGTGATTCCAGGTTATGTCCTGATTTCACCATTTTCATGGAAGGGCTTTAGATCAAATGACTGTCAGAGCCTGAACCTTTTTTATCTACTTTCAAATACCACAGAATAATTTTGTCTTGTTTTGTTTTTCTCAAAAGTATGTCAGTATTATCCTGAGGCTGCTGATAAACATTGTTTTAAATGTTTAATAAAATGTTTAATAAAAGGCTGCTGATAACATTGTTTGAACCTGTTTGTGCACTGTGAAGGCTGGTTAGTTGCTCAGGATCTTTACGGAGGTTGTTTCTCAGGTGTAGCAGCTGAGAGCATAAAATGCCGCATCCTTCTGTCAGCACATTTACCATTATGCCTGTCTTGCTTTCAGTTTCTTCCCATGCCTGGACCACATACCCCCTGACCTTAATGGGAATGATAACTTGTAGCTTCAGCTTTTTTCCCTGTGAGGATCTTCTTCCCATTCACTGCAATCTACTTGAGGCTTCCGTTTTCATGTTATGGAGGGTGTGAGTTGGGCAAAGAGGTGCACTCAGTTCTTTGCTCCAGGGATGGACTCTGTGTCTAAAACTGAGGCTTGATGCAGGACACAGGAGTCCTTGCTGCCATGTTGCCCCCCCTACCCTGAGGTAGCCGTGGGCGTTGGGAGGGAGGGAGATTGCAGGCAGCCCACATCCAATAATTAACACCTAACTTTGAGGTCAGTTATTGCTTACTTGCATTTCATTATCATGGAGTACTCGCAGCAGAGGGAGTTTTGGCAGTTATTTGCTAGTTCTTATTAATAAGTAATCACTACTGGGGATTGTGTTGGCTCATTCAGTAGATTTATAGTGCTGCACTGAGGCATGAGGCTGTTTCTTAATATCTGTTCTTCCTTAGCTCTCCAAGCACATAGCCTTTATTTAAACTTATTTTAATGGAGACTCATAGGTAAACTATGCTCAGGTCTGCTGTTTTGAAAAGCTTGTTAATAGTGCGGAGAACGGACGGTCCTGTAATGAAGTCATTTCACATTTAATTCAGGGCTGGATGGACTCCAGAAAAATGAATTAGTCACATGTGTGAATGGATTTCAGTTTTATAGAGAATGGTGGAATCAAGCCAATTTTGAATATTTGTCTGCCAGTTAAAATATTCAACAAAACCTCTCACATGTACGCACATAATGAATAGCAATGCAACTGGTTTTCTCCCCACTGGAACTTTTCATGATTACAAGAAACGGAAAGGTTGAAGGCGGAGAAAATGTCTTCTTGAAGCTGGTTCAGTCTTAGCACTACTCGGTAATTAATAGCATCCCACAGTGGAGACACTGTGTGCTGAGAACATGAGGGTCTCCTGCACTCTGTCGTCACTTTGTGACATTCAGAAGGCATGTTCAGAGTCCTCTGGAGCACACTTAGTCTGCTTGGGTTTTATGTCAGAGGTACCAAGCCTTGCTTCCCTCCAGGTTTGGGTGACTGCAGTGTGTTCTCAAAAGGTGAGAATCTCCAGTGGATCTTGCAGAGAGAGCTTTCAAAAATTTGTAATAAAATATTAGAAAAAGCTGCAAAGACTTCATATAGATTGATATGGATTATGTTGAAAGGTCAGGTGATTTGTGTTCTATACTTTTCTGTTTAAAAAAAAAAAGTAATGTTTTTATCCAGTGCTAGATCTTGATGTTTTGACATCCAGAAAAGGGGATGTTAACTCAGAATTGAATCTCTGGGTTTGGAAAATGGCAGTTAAGGTGATGATCTCCTGAATAGGCTGTTTGTGGATCTTACAAAGATATTTTCCTTCAAGCAAGGTGAAGAAATGAACACCTAGATTTTCAAATCTAAAAGATAAACATTCAGCTGTCTTTTGCTGTCATAAACAGCAGAATCCTGACATTTCAGTTCAGTTTTTCATGTTCTGTTAAATTTCTCCTTAAAATTACTCATTCCTAACACAAGGTTAACATCCACGTATGAAACTGAAGTCATAGTTTTACCCACTGAATTTGTGATTAACTTAATCTCAGCCTCTTCCATTTTTGGAGGTGTTACAAAACTCATTTTTGAGGAGCTAAATAGTGTGCAGAAGTTATTATTGGAGAGGTGGGAGGAATTTGTGCTCTGAAAGAAGGTCAAAATTGGGTAGATTTAATCCACAGCTGTGTTAATTTGGAATAACAGAAATGCAGGTGGTGAGATACAGGGGTCATTTTATCTGAGTTCATTTACCTGTTCCAAGGCAGGATTAGCTGTATTTGTGTTTTGTCTGACAAGTGTTCATTCCAGTGCTCTTTTAAATGCTCTGAAGTAGTGAAAAATCCACAGTCTTCCAGCAGAAAGCGCTCCAGCATGTCAGTCTCTTGTTCTTAAATTATAACACACAGGAAGGACTACCGAATGTTACCATTTTTCTTTCTGCAGGATAACTCCATGGTCTAGTTTTGCAAAGTGGTTTGAGATGTTCCCTTGGAAAGTTCTTTATAAGTGTAAAATATTAATAACAAGTTTGTGGTATGCTTGCATCAGTAATTCATCATGACTTGCTTCTGTTAGGGGCTTTTATGAAGTATGTTATATCCTTTACTGGCAATAAGTCTGGAAAAATAACCTGATTGATGAAGAAAAAGCTTTCCTAGCATCAAAACGACCTTCCTCTGCAATGTGAACACAAAATTAAGGAAGATTTATTGGTTGTTATGCAGGTCTGACTTGGAATTACAGTTCAAGTGCTATCACCATGAAGACAGACAAATGAACACAAACTGGCCAGCTTCAGTCCAGGTCAGCGTTAATGCAACCCCACTTACCATTGAACGTGGTGACAACAAGACATCTCATAAACCTCTGCACCTAAAGCACGTCTGCCAGCCAGGAAGAAACACGATTCAAATTACAGTCACAGCATGTTGTTGTGTAAGTACACTGAGCTCATGGCTGCAGCTGCTGATGCTGAGTTTGCTATTTAGTATGGTTTGCAAATGTTGCCTTAGCTGAAAGAGCCTTACTCTCTTTTTTGTCCATGCATTTTTCTGGTAAGGTGCTTGTTTGATGATGTTGACACAGTCGGAATGCTAATGTGGAAATTTTTGCTGCTGAATTATTGCAGAATGTAATGGAGTCCTTGTGTCTCTGAAAAGGCTTGTGGTCTGGGGGAGGAAGGGAGTTTGATCTCCTACCTATTTAGTGTGTGCCTGTGCAACAAGGCAGCTAAAGTGTGTTAATGTACAAGTAGATGATTGTGATGCAGACTGTTGTCTGGTACTAATTTCGTTTACTTAGAGTGTTAAACTGAGTGTGGTTTGACATGAGAATATCAACAGCATAATCATTGGTGGTGGTAATGATTTTTTTTAATAGCTTTTCAGATGAAAAATACATTCTATGATGCAGTCTAGACCATGCAACTTTCCCCTGTCTTCTTTCCCATGGTTCCACTCTTGGGGATGAGAACTGTATTTTCAATGCAGACAGTTGTACACATACAGTCTGAGCTTTTGACTGCTCTGTTGCCACTGACAATAAGCAAGCTGCTACCTCTCCCAAGGTTGCAGCGCGAGGCACTTTGACAAGAAGCCATTCACCCATTTTGCTTTACTTCATACTGATGTTTCTCCGTCTAATGTCATTTGTTTGATAGCTAAGAGCAGAGGCAGCATCCTGTGAATCACCAGTGAGATCTGTGTTGGAGAGGAGGATTCAGCTGGTTCCAGAAACATCAGTAGCAAGTCATTTTTTGCAACATCAAACGTAGTCTGAGGGCAGGCAGGGAGGCTAGACAGTGTCAAAGAATTCAGGTTTTTAAAAATAACCCCTGATGTCAGAGAAGAATATGTCAGCACTATGTATTCTTAATATTAAGGAGGGAGAAAATGCAGGAAATCTTTGCTTTTTTAGAGCCCTTGTTTATGTTATGCTCCTGGAGCATGGAGCAACATACTATGCAGTGTGCAGAATATCCCTAAGGGAGCCCGTATGCGCACAGAGCAGAACTAGCTTTCACATTTAAGCACCAGGCTCTTACAGAAGCCATGTGTTCAAGGGAAGAATGCAGCTCTGTTCAAGAGTGTATGTACTGTGTGTGTTTGGTTCTCTTGGTAACAAAATGCATTTTCTTTCAGTCACACTTGTTCGTGTTGCAGTTAGTACACCGGCCATCAGTTCGCTCTGTACTTCAAGGTCTACTAAAGAAACGCCTCCTCCCAGCAGAACATTGTATCACTAAGAGTGAGTTTCCATTTTGTATGGATGATGACTTTCCAGGATGCCTGTGTTCAGTTGTGATAAGCTATTTCTGCGCAAGATTTACTTGCTTATTGAAAACCTTAAGATGTACTTGTCAGGAATTTCCAGAACATCATGTGAATAGATAAATCCTCAGTATCCTCAGATGCTGAGGACTATTTGAGTGGGTGTAACAAAGTACCAAGGACACAAGCTTAGTTCCTAATGAGGACTTCCTCATTCTAGGAAAATCTCTCCAGCTTTCCCTCATATTTGTTTTTGACTTACCTAAAAGGCCCAGGTAGAAAGATTATTCTTTCTTTAAGGCTGCTTTGAGTGCTTGTACGGCACATAATTTGGTTGAGGGTATAGCTGATTTGCATGTGTGTGATGGTTTGCCTCTTCAGGAGAATATCCTAAATTACACAGAATACACTTGTGTGGATAAATTGTCCACTACATTGGCCCTTAATAGTTGAAGTGTTGGTCTTTCAGATTTCTATGTTAGAATTTACAGTACACTTGTGTTTTACACATGCACATACTTTCTTCCTAAACAGTAAAGAGGAACTTCAGTAGTGTAGCAGCTTCCTCTGGCAACGCAACACTAAATGGGGAAGATGGAGTAGAGCAAACTGCTATTAAAGTGTCTCTGAAGTGTCCAATCACATTCCGGCGGATTCAGCTCCCAGCAAGGGGTCACGATTGCAAGCATGTACAAGTGAGTAGATGCCAGTGGCCTGTCAGTATTCCCTCAGCCATGTGTTGTTACAGTACCTTTAGCTTAGTTATTGTAAGAGAGCACCTAATGAAATGTGATTTCTTTGTGTTTATCAAGCTAAATAATTAACTGTGCATATATTTAATGTAGAGGGAGAAAGTAAGCTTTTTGGTTTAGTTTTCAGTCCTCGTAGGCCTTTTTTCATGACAGTTTTACTTTTGACCCAACTATTTCAGTTAATACAGTATTTTCCTTTGATTTCTCTTTTTTTCTTTTTTTATTCTTTCTTTCTGATACCTAGTGCTTTGATCTGGAATCTTACTTGCAACTGAACTGTGAAAGAGGAACTTGGAGGTGTCCAGTATGCAAGTAAGTGCAACCATACTACATGAAATGCAGTTGGTAGACCATTTGACCAAATTCAGATCATCCTTTAGGTCAAGGTGGGAGAAAAAGAAAGTGCTAGAAGTAAGATGTATATAGTACATTTATCTAATAGTATAAAGTTCAGGTAGAATTCTTGCAATGCTTCATAAATTGTGGGAACACTCTGGATTATTAGAAACTTAAAGCCATCTCTGCAAGTCTCTAGTTCAGTCCCATCTGTGCCAGCTGATGTTAGATGGGCATTGCAGGCTGAAGACAAGATTGTTTTCAGCAACTCGACTATCCATGGTTGATATGTACCCTAAAATGCAGGTTTTTCTCTGGACTACCTGAATCTTTCTATGCTTGGCTAAAAATACCACAAGAATTGAATAACTTACTTCTTAATTTATGTATTCATACATCCAGGCCAAAATTTTTGTCCTATTTCTCTGAGTATGAACACCTGCATTCAGATCTAAGTGCCTATGTAACTAAATCATTTCTTGTTTTGTTTTGTTCTGTCCCCATCTGTGCTGATCTTAAGTAAAATAGCTATAATACATGGTTATTTTGAAGCCATATTACTGTGTAGCTCAAAAAAAAATTCAATTTAAAAAGAGAATAGGGCTAGCTGATGTTCACAGGAGAGCCTTGAAAAGCCTTTTAATTAACAATGTATTTCAGTAAAAAAAATTATTCAGAGCATGTGAGCAGCTTGTGTGGACACATGCAAGTAGATGTATTCTTATATCATCTGTTTGATATAGAATACCATTATGGTGGTAGTGCAGATGTAGAACTAGAACTGTTTGCCCCAAATAATTCCTAAATTATATGTTACAAATGTTGGTGAATCTCAGTCTGCTGAGTTCATCACTAATCTATCCTTCTCCCATTCCTCTTTCATACATGTGTAGCAATATTGTAACATGAGGTTTGGGGTTTTTTTCCTTTCTAGTAAAACCGCTCTGCTGGAGGGCTTGGAGGTTGACCAGTATATGTGGGGTATTCTGAACGCTATACAAAAGTAAGTGAACTTAATCATTTCAGATATCCAAAACAAAGCAACTAGGAGATATGTTAATGAGTACTGAGATAGTCACACCAAAGTAGATCTTAGATTGAACTTGAATATTCTATTTCATGGGTGCTTGGTGGAGCTGGTGATACAGTGAATCAGTTTCCATCTACTTAATAGATTTTGTATGGGTTATCTCCTGATGATAGATCAGGATATGATGATAGATGTGATAATATCACATAGATATGTCTGGGTTTTGTTGTGTGGATAAACACAGAAATGTGCTCCCACAGTTGCCTTTTTTAAAACTTGCTTTTGGCACACACTTGAGGAGTGAAAAATCTTGAGGTTGTATTGTACTAGAGCATTTCAGAGCATTTGTTACCATGCAGATTCTTATGGAAACTCTATCAAAATTGATTAAAAAATAATAATAATCAATGTGCTAAAATATTCACATTATTTTACAGCTCAGAATTTGAAGAAGTTACCATTGATCCAACTTGCAGTTGGAGGCCGGTCCCTATAAAGTCAGATATTCACATCAAAGATGACCCAGATGGCATTCCCTCAAAAAGATTTAAGACCATGAGCCCAAGCCAGATGATCATGCCAAATGTAATGGAGATGATTGCAGCTTTGGCTCCTGGGCCATCACCTTATCCATCCCTACCCCCTCCTCCAGGAGGCAACAACTCCACTGAGTATGGTAACCAAGGTTAGTTTTATACCTTTGTGCACACAGGTGGTCACTCTAGAAGTCAGTGGTTCAGTCAGCTTTGTGATTCAGATATGTCAGCGCATCTTCTCAGAGAGGTGCATTAGGAAAGGAAATTATATAGCTGCAGTTCTGAAATTCTGCATCAGTCTCTTCATTTAAGATTCATCTGTTTAGAGGGAAATATATTTTAGTAAGGAAATAGGTGCTTGTCATATTTATTGCCATGCAGCCCTTCCTGAATCAACAAACATTGTATGTTACCTTATATATTCATGGCCTGCCACAATATACATATTTCCTAATTTTTTCTGTCCATTTTCCTGCTGTTGCACTCTTATTCAAGTGAAGGCTCCTATTGCTACAGAAGTTACAAAGTAGAGAACCTGACCCATTAATTAACTCTGCTGCCTGGCACCCCGAGTTTAACTTGTGGCCAGGTGGGTGACATTTGATAGGCTAACTAGAAAGTGAATGATTTCTAAAGAGCTTTTAACTGTTTTGCAAACACTTTTGCATTAGAAAATTACTTTTGAGTTCCTCTACTCACGTGCTGCCAGATTGAGAAACAGGGAATTAAATACAGGCAGCAGAGGTACATTTTCAAATGACTGGTATGTTGTGAAAAACCCAATTATAGTGACAATTCTGAAAATATGAAACCAGAGACTGTTGTTTGGGTTTTTTTGTAGAATTAATATGATATGTCTCAGTTCAACTCTGGGAAAAGACCAACCTGTTCACACCATCAGAATCCTCAAATTGATTACAAGGTGATATATGTGCTTTTTGCAGGCATTTGAAGAAAAATATAGATTGCATGCAAATTATGGTTAATTTGCTCCAATGACTGCAAAACTGATGACAGATGATAAAACTTTTCAGGTTTTCAAGCAGATGAATGATTACTATAACAAAGCCAAGAGCACTGAATCACAAATATTTCACTCGTTTAGTAGGAGTGAAGTGCAGTCAGAGCATGAAAACAGCCATCTATTCTTCGTCATCTTTCTACTTTATAATCAGGAACAGACAGGGTAGTTATGTAAAGTGAGGTTTAGGGTTTGTGTAACAATTGCTGCCTAGACTGGTATTTTCCTGCCTTTCCTTGTGGATCCTGTAGCAGAGGTAGTCATTGCTTCTCAGAGGCCTGACTCATCGGTGGCAGGTGAAACCCACGCTTTTCTATTTCCCCTGAAATACGCATATCAATGCAGAGCACCAGATTATCCTAAATGTCTTTATAGGTCTGTCCCTCAGCATGTGGCGCAACTCTGGCTGCAGAGAAGGGCATACTGCTGCATGGCTGTAACTCCCTGGGCACACTGCCTTGCATCTGCATTCTCCATCAATGTGCGCACTGAAATGTAGTGTTTAGAATTAGGTAATGTCCTTGGATTAACAGTACTCTAGAGCGAAGCAGTAGTAGTATTACTACTGTAGTTTACGTTTGTTTATTTGGGTTTGACAGTAAGCATACTGAAGTTTAATTTCCAAATATAACAAGTACTCAGTAATACAAGGCCTTATTCCAGCTCCCTGCTATTAAATCATTCCTGAGAAGCAAGGCAAGACCAGCTATATTCTGTGAGACTCATCCAGTTTGCAGATTAACAAAATGAGAATTAGTAAAGCTCTGCAGTATTTACATGACAGATCAAAGTCCTGACTTCGAGAAATACTCTTACATTACTAATGACTCCTATTCCTCTGAGATTAAACTTCAGCTTGTGAAGCTGTGCTAAAGAGCAAATGGTACAGCTTCTTCAGTTTGTCAAACTCCCTTCTTGACTTAAAGCTGCTGTACTACAGCTGGCAAACTGCAGGCTCTCCATGCAAGCTCCAGAGTTATTCTGTTATTTCAGAGCTCAGTACCATCCAATTCAGTTGCTTATATGAAATAGCTGATTGGGTTTAGTTCAATTTTTGCTTTTCATAGCAAATAAGCCACCAGCGTTGGTATCTCAGTTGGAAGTGTTAACAGAGGGATCTGGACAGAAAAAACAGGAGAGTAAAATTTCTGTAGCGGGATAGGTGCTGTCTTTAGCATTCAAGTGAAGATCACTGGGCTGAGGTGGGATGGATCAAAACGTACCATTGATGGTCATACAATATTTGTCCTGAAGATCCACAAGGAACTCCGGCCTTGTTGCTGTATGATAGATGTCTGGAGGTAAATCCAGATCATTTATTATCAATTTGTGTGAAATTTTGGTGCTTTGGAGAACATTGTTTCAGGCTGAAGATAGGTGGATTTCATAGTTATTAGTTTTTCATTGCGAGTATGCATATCCACATGCTACAGGCATCCAGTTTGTAACTCTGAAAACAAGACTAGGAGATCCAAGAGTGGAAAATTGATGTTATATTTGCAGACAGTCAAGTGAATTTTACTAGGTTTTGTGGGAAGCAAGGAGAATTACATCACAAACTCCAGCTGGACTTGAAGGCCTCTTCTGCACTGTCTTAGTGGAGGTGAAGCAAGGAGGATTACATCACAAACTCCAGCTGGACATGAAGGCCTCTTCTGCACTGTCTTAGTGCAGGTTTCCTGTTTATACCACAGAAGAGGTAAAACAAATGAACTGATACTGGAGCATCTTCCTGATACAGTTCTGTCAATTAGCTTCATCAAAAACCGAAGCAATGCTACAATCTTACTGAGTGTGTAGAAGCATAGACTAACACAGGTGTCCTCTAACTGATTTTGGACTCGAGCAGTCAGTTTCAGTTACACCAGGATGCTTCCAGATGCAAATATTCCATGGCATTTAATACCCCTTTCACTTCTCAACATGGTTAAATTTATGTGGTGACTTGACAGTAGTTTTTCAAAATGTCAGCAGTTTTCAATTAGTTACAGCATGTACATGAAAGCTGAGTGCAGTTTTTCCCTCCCTGTTCCTCCAGCTCACTCCAGCAGTGTTGTCACATTCAGTGCAGTGCCTTGTGCTGAGCTGTGCAGGCAGGATGCCATGCTGTACAGCTCTTACAAAATACTATGGGAGATCAATGTTGGGTAACAAATAGTTTCTTACATATCACATCTGTTTCTCTTTTAGGCAATAGTTACCAAGGTCATGTCAATTTTGACTTCCCGCACGGGAATCCTGGTGGCACATCTATGAATGACTTCATGCATGGGCCACAGCTGTCACATCCCCCAGACATGCCAAGCAGCATGGCAGCTCTCGACAAACCCCTGAGTCACCCCATGCAGGAATCTGTAAGTAATGGTGCTGTGCACTTAGGTTTTCCTTTGTGGGGGTGAGGTGCTCTCATCCAGCTAATGGACTTGCCTCCTGTACTGCTTTTACTTTCTGTGGATTCCTCACTTTGGAAGTTCATGAAATAACATAGTCCTGTGGAATGCAAAAAAAACCGCTAGTTTTAGTTTCTGGCCTTTTTGAGGTTTTGGAGAAGCATTTCTGAGCTTTTTGAATTGTCATTTAAGCTTGTTTATCTGAAAGAGAGAACTTGGCTCCGTGTGCTTGTGTTAATCATTGTGCTTTGCTCTGACACCTGAAAAAAACTAGACTTCATTTCCTAGGCCAGCAGGGTCTATGACTATCCATCTTCAGGAGACAGCTTGTTATAGTAAGGCACTGACTGACTTCAAAGCAGGGACAATACCTTCCATGGCTTTGTCCCTGAGGGCAAAATTTGCATCAAAGCATTTTGAGAGGAATTCTACCCAAGTAGCATGAAAAGCACCTTTAAGCTGTTGCGAATAGGCTGAGCATTTAGATTTCAAGGAGAGATGCTGCCAGTGGTGTGAGAATGTATGAGGGTAAGAGACTAAAAAATGGAGGTTCCTCAGATCTCAGAAGGTGAGGCAGAGCAGTGCCTTGGAGAAGCAGCTTGCTCAGAGCACCGAGTTTTATATACCGACCTTTATATATCTCCAGAAAATGGAGTACTGCAGCAGCTAGGTGATAGAAGAGCTACCAGAAGTACTTAGCTCTTAGGCATGGCTAGTCATCTATTTTTTTGTGTGGGGGGTGTGTGTTTACATCCTTTTATGTTCATTTAAGTTACAGGGCAGGGGTTTATAGTGTGCTGTTACTGCACAGGAAGGATGTTTAAATTGACAAGTCATCTGTGCCGTGTCTTTAATGAATACTAGAAAGTACAGTTTCAGAATGTAGTGAGGCAATGTGGTAGCAGATGCTCAGCAAAAGCCTACTCAGTCAATGTCTCCTCTAGCTGGCAGTGGGTTTCCCAAGGAGGATGGTGAGAAATAGGACGGGAGAGAGAGAGAATTCTTAGCACTTGGAGAGAACTCAAGTAACAAGAGTGTCTGCAAAGGAAGAATCCAGAAACTGTAATGACTTTACCTCTTTACGGGCTAATAAAGGAAAGAGCAAATATGCTGTAAATTCAGTTTTACGTTGGCAAATTCCACATGCCCAGCTTAAAGGGCAGTCTGAGTTAACTGCATCAGAACCAACCATACAGTATTAGAATATCATAGTGAGGGGAAATACTACCATCTTGAACCCCTCATAGCTACTTTCCTTTGAATCAATGCCACAGGATATTATTTTTTGCTTCCTATTACCTGACACCAACTCTTGATTTCATCAGTTAACTGCTGTACCTTTGCTATAGTAGTTGCCCCAGTGAAATTTCTGAAGTGGTAGGATATGACATGGTTGAATATGAAAGTGAAAATTTTGCGGCTTTCTGACAATGGGGCTGCTTACAGATAATAGCAAACATGAAAGTTGCTCAAGGCTGTGCATGTTCCAGAGCTGTAAGAGGGTATGTGGACAAATGTTAATAGATTTTTGGTTCTGTGGTCCAGTCTGTAGCAAATCTGATAACTTGTCTATAATAGCTGGCAATTAAACCTTTGCCTCACTTCTTCCTCATCTGTCATGATACGTAAGGTATGCTGTTTGGAACATGAGGCAGTGCTAAAGCAGGTTCCACCTAATTTGTGTCAATGGTTGATTTTCTCTAATGAGGATCAGTTTTCAGGTCTGTTAGCACAAGGGAATTAGATTGACTGTGTCAGTCTGGCCATGCAGTCCTTAGGCTGTGTTTGAGGACTGGTAGTGCTCCCACAGAGCTTTTTCAATACTAAAAAAATCTACTTTCCTCTTTCTCTCTTTTTCTTCTTCTTCCTTTCTTCTGTGTCAGAAATGAACTGTTTGTCTGTAGCAGGCACTCAGGAAGAGCAGCTTTAAAATTACTGCTTTTAGAGAAATGCATGCCATTAGCACATTCCTAAATTGTGTAGCTGAATGTCTTTAGACAGACATCTCTGTACAAAAATGTCTAGAAATCATATTGCATAATTGAACTAAGGTTTTGGGATGTTGCCTGTGCTCTCGTCTGGCTTTTTGTCTTTTCTTTTTACACATTTAAGGTGTATTTTGTTTTCATTTACTATTCACTTTGACTGTTTCATGTTTACAAGGTGAGTCAGGATCAGATGTTCGGTCCTGTTAGACCCAAAGTCTGTCTCTAACTGGAGCTAAACATTGCTGGGGAAGTTCCTAATTCTCCTATTATGAAGATCTATGTGATGGCCTTTGTATAATGGTAGGCAGAGAACGTTGATTCCCCCCAGACATACTCCATAGATCATTCCAGGAAATGCAGATGTCTTTGTCCATTGTGGGTAGGGCTGGGTAACAAGGGCTGGATCATCTGAAATACCTTCTCTCAAACCTGCTGTTACACGAGAAAAAAATCAAGACCTGAAACACGACTAGAAGCAACACTTCTTCCCCAGTGTAGTGTTGTGAGCTGTAGAACAGATGCTTCTAAGTCAGTGCAAGATTGCTACAAACCAGCTGCCACAATCACATTATGTTTGATTTCAGAAATTGTAAAGAAGTTTTAGACAAAGGTAGCTGTAGTTTAGTGCTTATTGCAGACATTGTAAGGAGTAGTATGTGACTGAGCAATGGATGATCACGCCATAGTTTCATAGACTCAGTGAGGTGAGCTGGTGTTGCTGTAAAAAGTCATTGCTCTTGTTTCTGTTTTCACTTTTCCTCTCTCTCACACCAGCACAAGTGTCATTGCAGCCATGAAGTGATCTGGATCCAGGTACTGATGTGATTAAGAACTAATCTGGGGCGGGGGGATAGGTCAGCTTTGCTTCTTGTCAGCTTCCCAGCTGAGTTCATTGCATGCCTGCAAGGATGCACCCAATGACAAAGGCATTAATGGGAAAAGTAATGAGATCAGCAGCAGGGCAGGATGGCACCTTTCAGTGGTTCTGCCAGCTAACCCTCCAAAAGAGTTGGTAAAACTATGACCCCAGTAATGGAGAGAGAGATAAACCATCAACTTAACCGGCTGATTTTTGTTGCACTATCAGTTTTATCCTGAGATGAAAGGAATATTGTTCTGCAGCTGGCAGGTCCCGTTGCTCTCCAGCTATACATCTCAGCACTCCTAGAGGTCACTGTTGGGCTCATAAAAAGTTGTGTTGTTTTGTGCTATTAAGCTGAATATGTACTTTTGTCTGCTCTAAGCTTTTCTTTTATAGATAGTAAATGTTTTAAGAGTGCCAAAGTTTACACTCCTAAAAACAAGAGGAATTACCTTCCTATATAAGCAAAGGCAACTTTGTTAGACTCCATGTTCATAGTGTGGGTTAGTGTTTTAAAATAAAACAGTGTGAGTTGCAGATATAAGCTGATCATACACAAAGTGTACTGATTAGAATGATTCTGCACCACAGCAAACTTATCATTTGTAAGATGAATGCAGATAAAAAAATGTTGAAGCCCTGAGCATTTTGCTTTCTCACAGGGAGGCGCTTAGAGTCTGTGGCCAAAGTTGGACAGATTTTGAACCTGCAGTGGCTTTTTAAGATGATGGTGGCCCTCAGTCTTACAGTGAACAATTACTCCCTATCTAGCATTTATCTCAGGGCCCAAGATGCTACCTTATCACCAAAATATTTATATATAAAAATGCTTGCCTATATAAACATAATGTAGACTTTCTAACCTGCTTATTTGTTTTGAAATATGTCTGTGAACTTATGAATGCCCTTGGTTTAAATATTGATCTAAATATGGCAGTCTGATGCCTGCTTTGTGCATTCAGGAGTGAATTTAAGAGACTATTCAAGATGATCCTGTTTTGTTTTGTTTTGTTTTCCGGGAACTGCTTTCCCGCTTTAGCAGCTAAAAGAATAGCTTTTTACTTTTTGTTATTATTAAGCTTTCTCCATTTCCATGTTACACACATCCTCAATGAATGAAGAAGAAAACAGTACTGTTCAAATAGCATCTACTTTCATTTTGACTTTTGTAAAGGTTTTAGGCTGCAGTTTCATTGACATTCAGATGTGGTCTCTGGGCAGATTTTGTACAAGTGTACACCTAAGGTAACAACAGTAACCTTGCAGAATGCTTTTGGGATAGTCAGACTGTGACCCTAATGGAGAGAAGAGTGTGTATCGATACTTTTTAACAGTTACTTTAAAACGCTGCTTGGGAAATACACCCAAATGCAGTGTTGCAGATAGAATCCTGCTCATTTCCACCAGCCATCATATTACCAAGGTATTGTAAAGGATCTCTGTGTAACTAAATATGACTGTCCCAGTGGATCAGCATTCAGGTTTCAGTTTTCATAAGAGTGGTGAAATGTATTTTTTTAATGCTTATTTCTCTAATTTATCTTTTTTTTCTTTTTGTGGGAACATTTTAGTTAAGTTTTGTAATGACCTCCCTTTTGCTTTCCAATACTGAAGATGCAGGATATAACCTTGCAGTTTACTGTGATATCAAAGGGTCAGTGCTGACATAGCATTTTGCTGGTTTCTGTTGGCTTGGCTGAATGAATTTCATGCTGTTGTTGTATGTATATGTCCTTTTATTTCAGCTCCACTTCGTGGCAACATGTAGCATTCCTCAAAAAATGTTTACATTTTTTGCTTCTCCATATACCCAACTAACATGAGACATCTGATTCTGAAGTATTCACGCACTTCTTTCTCATGGCACCAAGGTCAAGCCCCAGAGAATCCCCTAGTATTAAATGTGATATGCAGTGGAAGGAAGAATTGGGCTTGTGCATTTTTGTTGCTTCTCTGTCATGGGAGAAAGACTTTTCCCGCATTCTTCTATTACAGGGCTTGGAAGATGAATATGGTTTGGTAGTTTATTCCCCATGGAAAATGTAAAAAATACAAAGCTTTTGCCAGAGAACTTATCCGCAGCATGGATACAAAATAGAATTGTGATTATTAGCTTAGTTTAAGATAATACCTTGTCAGCAGGTATGCAGCCACCTACAGCAGTTCTGCTGGTGGGGGTAGCTCGCTGGCTTGTTTCTTTGTCAGCTATCAGACCCCATGAATATCAGCAGAGAAAATCTTCAGCCCTTAAAGTGGGTGTTGCATTCTGAAGAGAAAAGGAGGGGAGGAGTGGGAAGGGCTGGTGTTTGCAAGATGTTTATATTGAGTTGAAACACAAGTAGGCAGTGATATCAGGAAGCTACCCAATAAGGGAGCTGAGCAGAAATGCTGCATTTTCTCGGATAATTAGTTTCCTGGCATAGGAATTGTTATTCAACAAATTCTCCGTTCATTCATGGATATTTTTTTAGGACAAAAACATCTGCCTTGCTAATTCTGAGCTGTACCTATAAGCCTCCTTCCCTCCTCTTTGGGGTTGCATCTTCAGGTACAGTTTCCAGTTTCCCACATCACAAGGAAGCAAACCAACAGCGCAAATCCAATGTGTTTATCTCCCCCTAGCAGATAACCTTCAAAAAGCTGAAACACTTCCCCAAGCATTGGGATATGGAGTTTTTTTTCCTGATTACTTTTTTTTTTGTCTTTCTTTTGTTGCTTTTGTCTGTTCATTTGTTTTTGTTGTGTCTTTTTTAATTTAAGTTATTTCTTTTTGTAATATGCGGTTTCAGAGTCAGGCACCGCGAGCACTATACCTTGTGGCCTCACTTTCTTTTCCTGCTTTTTTCCTCCTCCGCAGATCCCTCATCCCGGCAGCACTGATCAGTCCCATACTTCCATGCAGCAAGGTTTGCACGTCCCTCACCCCAGCAGCCAGTCAGGGCAGCCATTACATCACAGCGGGCCTCCTACCCAGCAGTCCCGGCAGCCACCCCCGGCCGCTTCTAGCAACCATCCACACAGTGACCTGACCTTTAATCCCTCCTCAGCCTTAGAGGGTCAGGCTGGTGGACAGGGAGCACCCGACATGCCGGAGCCCTCGCTGGATGTAAGTCTGTGTCATACTATCATCTGCCTGCCATAGCGTGTGCTTTGCATCGCGGCGGGAGGGTGGGGAGGGTGTGGGGATGGGGAGCTGCTTCCATGGCACATGCCATCCTTTCATGCTTTGGTACATGGGCGCAGGTGCTGCAGCCAAGGTGACAGGGCACTCCTGACTTGCTGGGAGAACAGTTCTGGTTTGAGCAGCTATGTGGCATGCGAGCCATAGCCTCTTCCTAGCACCAGGACAGGCATTTCTTCAGAGAGCAGTCCAGGCACTAGGAGGGGAGCCACATCCTCTCTTCCCCCTCGTCGTTGGATGGGAGCTCCCATGTGCTCATGTGGACTCTCTAGCCATCACAGTGCCTGAATAAGAGGAAGGAAACAGCTGTGTGTGGCTGACTATGGTGGAGCTGTGCCAAGCAAGCTGCATGCTGAGCCCTGCGGCGTGCCCTGGCCAGTGGGAAGGCGATCTGTGCTGGCCCATGCTGTGGCACTATCCCTGCTCCCTGCAGCCAAAACGAGGCTGTGCCTATCCGTACCCGCTTGTGCAGGCAGCTCAGCAGCACAAGTTCTTCCTCCCGGTGTGCCACATGGAAGAACAAACAAGAAGAATGTCTTCTGCCTCCTTAGCCACTATGGGATGAAGCTCACAATGAAACAAAGATAAACCTAGTTTTAAGGCCAAAAGTGATCTTCTACCTCTTACCATCCCTTCAGTGGAGTCGGAAGTGAATTATCTGAGGTATCTCTCTGGTTAACCACCTACCTCCTGAAATACAAATTCTGTAGCACTAGGATTGGATTTTTGTTTGAGTCATGCGTTCCCGTATGTGTATCTTCTCCTGTCTGTTCCCAAGTCTGCTACTGCACAGTGTAATTTTCATAGAGAAATGCTCACCTCTGTGCCTTGCATTTATATTTGTATTTACTGTTGCTGTATATTTACGTCTTTCCGGTCACACAGGAGCACTGTGCGGGCAGGTAGCCTCACAAAGGGGAAGGAAGGGGCTAGGGGAGGGATGGGTGCACTGGGAACAGTGCTCAGTGGAGTAACTTCTATCTGAACCAGATTGCTGCTGTTTCATACAATGCGGTCACGTGCACATCCTTTGGGAACGATAGTTCATGTGGCAATTAGAGTTCTGAACCCTTAAGGATCCTGTATGAGCAATATTAATAGGTGAAATAAAAATGTCATTTTTTCTTCAAATATTTAAGCACACAAAGTATGCTCTTATGGCTCAGGCACTCATTCATCGGGAAAAGCAAAGTAGAAAAACCTGTGCATTTATCACAGTACTGTGGTTATCTCTGATGGGGGTATGCTAGATTCTTAACAGGAGGCTGAAATTATCTTAGCTAAATGAGAAGGCAGTGTGGGGAATATAGTTCCCTGAAATATCTGTGAGCTCAGTCACAATCACTTGGATTATTTTAATGAGTTTAACTTTCAGCAGCTCTGTTGTGGAACCAGACTGTATTAAGTTCCATGCGGCAAACCAAACAGGACTGTACTATGGGCAGGCAGCTTGGTCTACTCTCTCCTGGCACAGTCACACTAATTCTTTAGGGCTTCAGTGTGATGCAGTCTAAGGTTTAACCTAGGATATAGGACATACCTTGTATAGATACAGATACAGGTGATCTGCGCACAAAGACAGCAGAGGCATCAGAGAAAATGACTGATTAGAACTATCTCTCAAAGTATTCACTTCAGGAGCATTGGGTGCACCTCTCCAGATTCTGACCCTAAGTCTAGTATGTTCTTCTGCCTCTATCCCCTCCCTGGCGCTCCTCCGTCTCTTAGCGCTGCTCCATTGCAGCACCCTCAGCTCCCAGCAAGGGAGCCGAGGTCACCCTCAGAGCTTGAAGTACTTGCTCTTCAGAGATACTGAGCATGTTGTTTAAAACTTCCAACTTTCTGAAAAAAAAAAATAAAATTAAATCCTGTGTGTACAAGAATGGGTCTCAGAGACGTTATGTTAAATTTTTAGGAATTTAATTGTAAAATCACAGCACAAATTCAACCATTTTTTACTTTATACACATTTGGTAGAACGCAGTTTTCTTTTGGGCTTCTGTACTAGATATTCATAAATCATGATAGCAAGTGAAATACATTTAAGGCTTATATCTTTAGAACTATGACAACAGTATTTTTGCTATGAATAAGAGGAGGCGGTGTTCTAGGAAAAGCATTCCTCTGGGAGATTCTGTTTGTGTAAACTTGACATTGTGTTTTTTTTCAAAATGCTTAGGAAGTAATAAATTTCTTTCTGCATTTCATGGTTAGCTTACTGAAAGATATGTTTATCCATATAACATTAGAAGATGCAGCTGCATTTGCACAGGAGTAACAGAAGCATATAAATATAATATTTGCATGCTAAATGTAATGCAGCCAAGCTTTTCGTTTTATAGTATTTGAAAACAGAACAACTTCAAATGAATTTCTCATACCTGCTATTAAGTTTGTTAAAGCAGTCCATATTTTTCTGTCTTTGCTTTAACACAACACTGGATATAAAGGGAAGTTTATTACAAATATAAAGGGAGTTTGTTACAAACTCTTCCCTGGTGTTTTTTTATAAATGACGCTTATTTTTTGACTAGGATATGGCAAGATGCAGAATAAAGAAGAAAACACTGCCTGGTACGCAACTCAGGAGTTACGATATCCTTGTTACCCATCGGATCAAAAAGAATCTGAGTTGATTGATGGTTGGAAAACCAAGATTTCCTATTTAAAACACAGTAGTAATAAAAATATAAATAAACCTCCACAGCTGTTCCTTTTGATACTTTAGAAGATTAGCGCAGCTTCTGTTGGATGGGATGTTACCACCCTTTAAAATGCCTGGAGTTGCACTTAACGCTGTAGTACTTCCAACCATGGTAAACTCACTGCCACAGAAGGAAAAGGACTCACCCACCTGCCTTGCCACTCCTCTCCCCGTACTCCTTTGCAGTTGGGTTTTTTTTTTTTCCTCTTTTATTTTTCCACCCCTTCTTTCTCCTTTCTGGGTAGTTTTACCCCTGGGTGAGTCACCTGCCCCTGAGCTTACATCTGTGCACAGGAGTGAGGAAAGGGCAAGACTGCTTCTTCCTGTAGGGATGCAAACTTAGGGTTATCATCACACTGCCATGTGCAAGTCATGTAGACCAGTCGTTGCTGAGCTGCCGTGAAGCTTAAATATGTATTACTCAAACCACGTGGTTAAAGTTTTTACTTGGTGTTTTATTTGAAGCTAACATTCATAATGAGCATTTATGAGAAGCTTTTGTCAGCATCACTAGCCAAGAAATATACTTTGTTTATTTGTGAACTTTGTGATAAGGGAGGCTGACTGAGAAACCCTAACTGAGATGGTAATGTAATTCACAGGTGAAAACTGAGCAATACAGGCCTTCGTAAACAAGTGGATATTGCACCATCTTAGGGTGTTAGGTTTGTATTGCTGCCTTCCGACTTATTTGGATATATACATGTGAAAGCCAGTTTCCAGGAATGTGTGGTGTTTAATCCCTTTCTTTTCTCAATTGTATTTCTGTTACCTGTAATTTTCCTTCTATCTTTGTATTTTATAGCTGCTTCCAGAACTCACAAATCCAGATGAGCTGCTTTCGTACCTGGATCCTCCTGATTTGCCAAGCAATAGCAATGATGACCTTCTGTCTCTCTTTGAGAACAACTGAAACCTTGTGCATTCTCCCATCCCTTTCACTTGTTCACACGTGTGTGGCTGCACAGCAAGAAATCTTTACACTCCTTTTCCACAAGAGAAGAAAAAAAACCTCACAACTTGATCCAGTGGTGCACTCCCTGCTTTCTTCATCTCAGAACTGCTTTTGTCAGCTTCAAAGACTGCGAAAGTGATGGGAGAAAAAAAACACACAATATAAATAAATGCAGTAATCTCTGAGTCTGCCGTGCTACACGTGACAAAGAAGCATAGACAGTTGTGCAGCTATTGGAAACCCCATTTGTTGTTCATCCTCTAGAGAGAGAGTTCTGTGATAAACATAGTGTGAAGTATCTTGGCAAAACCGAATCTTGGCAAGGGAAGAAAAGGCAACAAAATGGAACTGTCTTTAACTGACCCATCTCAGAGTGTCCTTCCAACGCGTGTTCTTCCATTTATTTGAAACTGTATCTCCTCCCTCCACCCCACCGCCCCTCTGCCCCCCTCCAGCCACAGGTTTGCATTGGGGTGATTGTCCTGGCCTCACACAGAAAGGAAAACAAAAACACATACAAAGCTCAAAAAAGCACAAATTCTACAGCTGAGTGGCAGAGGTAGGGAACACACACGGGCCCGTCAGAGGGAGCCAGCAGTTTAGCTAATGCGATTTCAGTAACAGAATCCTGAGAATCTTCAGGCTGCAGCCGCGGGTGTTGGTATTTCTGCAAGCACAGGAATCATAACCACCTCTGTGAAGAGGATTCCTCTGCCCAAACACACAGATTGGGAACACCCAGGAAAATTTTAAAATGTTGGCGATGTTTAGAGATTTTTTTGTAGTTTTGGTTTGAAATCAGTACCCTTTGTGGCTGAGTTAACATCCAGCTCTTGCGGGTCCGTAATAGATGTTTTTGCTGTATATGCCATATGGAATGGAAAAGAGAGGGGGGGGGGGGTGCAAACCAAACTGTTCCTGATTATTACCTACAGCCTTCGGCGCCCCAAGCGTTTGTGTCGCTGTACTGCACAAAACATAGTAAGACAAGCTGGGTTGAAGGCAGCCAGGTTGATTTGCAGGACGGAGGGAGAGTAACATCACTATCTGCATAATTGTTTTTAATAATTGGCTTGAGAAGGGGCATTGACATTGGACAGACATCTTACAGCTTCATTTTTGTTTTGCTTTGTGTTCCTGTTTTGTGACTGTTACAGATATTTCAGCCCTTTTCTTTTCTCCTCCTTCAGTTTCTTTTTTTCAAACTTTGGCTGCCGGGATGAGCTCTTTCTCCTGAAGGACCAGGCATGGGGAGAATCAGTAACTGTCGGTAGATTGCTACTGCCCTCGAGAGACCCTGCTGCCACAATCACTGCCTTGCCCCTGTGATCTGTGCTTCTCGTGTGGTTGCTGCTCCTGCATGAGCTTCATGTTGGTTCTGTGCCCATTTCTGTGCTCTTCGTCTCTCTCTCTCTTTCTCTCTTATAAATGATGTACAGTAGCTGTGTAAGAAGTGCATGTGTGCCAACTTTGCCCTTGTGGTGCAACATTTCAGCTTTTGCCCGCTGTACAGTTATTGGTTTCGTTTCTTTTAGTTACTAAAGCAAATTTGACCCTACTCCTTTTCCTCATCCCAAGTCCAATCAAACACCCTGTGTTTGCTTACTACAATACATTTTAAACAGAAGTGCCAGGCAAAATCCCGTTAGTTCCTGTTGGTTTGACTAGCTAGCTGCCTAAGCCCTCCGTGTTTAGTTTGCAATGCTGTAAATGGCATGCTCTGTGCTTATGACTCTGGATTTGCTTTCTTCACCAAAGTCAGATTTGTAAATTCTTTGCGGTTTTTGTTTTGTTTTGCTCTCTTTGTTAACGTTTCCCACTACTGCTGTACATGTGTCATGATATATATATGCTAGTCAGCAGCACCTTGCTGTAGATATTAAAGGAAATGGCGGTTTAGTTCTTTTGTTTTCCAGTAGGAGTATTGAATCTGTCAAACATATTATGTAGAGATGGTCCCACACTTATATTTTTCCTGTTTCGAGTTTTTTTAAGAAAGGCGCTGTTCATTATGCAAAATCAATTATTTTAAGAATTGCTATTGTAAATATCTGTGAATATTTTAGTATCGTCTTTGATAATATTCAGCATTTT
>JANHGB010039522.1:0-17091 GCA_026283785.1 Coracopsis vasa
TAACTTGTAGGCTATAACAATAAGAATACATTCTATTTCAAAGGGTGATTTTTTAAAGAAAAAAATGATCTTTTTTTTGCTGAATTCAGGAGGTGGGAGTTAGGCAGCACTTAATGTATTGAATGCAGTGAGAGAAAATTTGAGCATAAGGTACAGAGACATGTAGGTTGGGTTTGGATGAACACATTTGTGTGTGGAAAATTATATACTGCCTCAACAAAAATGACTTTTTCTTTCTGAAAGAAAATGTTGTTTTCTCCCATGTACTGAGCAGAGGTACAGATCTCCCATTGTAGCATGTGTAGTCTTTATCCCCATGCACGTAAACAGCAGTACTATTAAACTAATTTTTGCAAAAGTGATAGAAGCCTCCTCCAAAATTGTGTCTTTCTTCCTTCAAACTGTTTTTATTCTATGTGCTGATTATTTATCCTGAAGCTGTGAACCCCTGGCCTGTTCTTCATTGTTCTGGCAGAATTAAAAAGCACACCACAAGTGTATTCCCTTCCGATAATTTCCAAATAAGATAACAAATCTTCAGGGAGGCTGTGAGAATATCTGGTCTAAAGTTGCCAGTACTGAAATAGTATTTCCAGAATATAGCAAAAAATCAGTAAGAACAGAATCAACTTGAATTAAATCTTCTTGTTTCTCCCAGGCCAGGATTAACGTCAATACAGAATGGGTGTAATGTGAGGAATAATAACATACAGTCACAGCCCAATTAAAAAAAAACCAAACAAGGAAGATGTGTCTTGGAAAAATCTAAATCAAAGGAGAGCCTTGCTAATTTGTCCTTGCATCACTGTTTCTATTTTGGCTGTCTACAGCTGATCTTCAGTGCCTCAGCTTAGCAGGGAAAAGCTGCTCACAAGAGCCAGGATTTTCAAGAGAAGGTCCTCAGTCTGCCTCCAGTCCACTTAGAGATACCCACACAGTGTGCTCTGGTTTTGGCTTTGATTTTGGCTCTTTTACCTAATCCTGAGTGGGACCATGTTTGAGGCAGCCATGGTTTCACACCACGGGGCAGTGGAACTGTGCCAGAGATGGGGGGAGATTGGCAAGGAGTAAAACCTGGGTTTTAGAAACATTGCACAGGCAGAAGAGGCAATTCTTAAAACAGCTCAGATTGAATGAGCGAGCCTCTAGTCGGCTGGGCTGGTGCTGTTTGCAGGATGATGGGCGTTGCCATAGCGACTGAGAAAGGGGGAACAGAGGAGTTTGAAGAGAATATGAGCTGGGGCTTCAGTAATGCTAACTTAGTGTGTGACGTCTGTCAAAGACCCACCAGGAAGATGGGCAGTTATGTAGTATGAGTGCATGAGAGCACCCAGGTCCCCTGGCATCAAGTCATGGCTTGAATGTACAGGGGGGAGGTGTGGTAGAAATAAACTCATTGTGCGTTCACATATGCAGGTTATCTGTTGGCACACTTCCTAACAGGGTAATTGCTTCTTCTTCATCTTCTGTTTCTGCAAATAGTGGATTTAATTCTAACAGTGGCTGCTATGGGAATAATTCCCAGGTCCCAGGTGTCGTGAGAGCACCACCCTTACATCCCAGAGGCTATCGGGGCTCTTCCACCCAGGCTGCCTATTTCTCTTGCAACTCAAAAAGCTATGAAGAGTAGCCATGGGCTGACCTTTTGCTTGTGCTTCAGCAGTAGTTTTGTGCTCTCTGTAGGTTTCTTTCTTGATTTGGGGAGACACCTATGGTTGGTGTGTGTTAGGGGAATAAATTAGGAAGGTGAGTTGCGTGCATGAGTCTCTTCACTAGGGTACTGCCTCTGCGCTGTTAGGACATAACATGTATCTTCCAAGCCAGATGCTGAGCAATACTTGCAGGCAGCTCACTGGACCTAGTGCTTGTCCCTTGAGACTGGGGATCGACCTGCTCTTTTCATGGAGCTGCAGATTTTCTCACAAAAGCATGAGACCAGCTTTTGGAGCCAGGTGACTTCTCTCTTCAAGCAGATAGCTTGAGCTGTGTTGTGCCTATACCTGACAGTAATTTGCTGTCCAGGATTTGCACTAAAAAACTCGTTTTTGCTTAAGAATTACTGTCTTTTACTAAATACATTAAACCCATTAAGTGGGTACAGCACTAAAGATGTCGAGTGAATGAATCATGTGCAGGAAGGAGAGTCAGGACAGAGTTTGTCTCTACAGCATGGAATCAGGATCTAGACAAGGCTGAGAACTGCTCAAGATCAAGATATATGACTGCTCTGATAGAAAGTAAATAGCATTTTTAAAATTAATGTCCTTGGCATTGGCTATGTTAATAGTTCCCTTTTTTAACATTTATTCTTTCATTAACAGAGGTAATGTGACTGAAAGATGGAAGAGAAGAAGTGACAAGCACCATGTATGTTTAAACAGGGCAGGTCTGCTGCAGTCTCTGCTCATGGTGAACATGCTTGGTCTTGAATTAATGGTACTGAAAGACATAGACTAAGAACTTCTTACACATCATTTGGGGGATAGGCTTTTGCATCATTCAAGAGTCCCCCATGTTCTTCTGTTCTGTACCATAAGGGCTTCCTGATTTCACGTGGTCTGCATGCTCATTAATTCCTTCATTCCCTCCATGTTCCCTTTCTTTACTGAAGTGAGAGTTGCCTGTGTGTTTCTTGCAATATACCAGTGTTGTACTCTTTTTCCCATGCCAAGGCCAGTGGTTTTCCATACCTGAAGCTTTGTGTGTTTCTTCATCCCTCTTTGGTCCTCTTAGCTCTTCCTTCCTCTCTTCCATCCTTTCCCTAGCTTGGTCTTCCTTCCTCTCCCTGAGGCAATTTGTTCTGGATGTCAGCATTTCTAAACTGTACTGGAATCAAGTTCTGCAAGGATATGGAGGAAAGAGGGGATCATTAACGCTGGCTCTTTGATCTCTAGGTCACAGATCTAGATGGCTAGAACAGCTGCATCTGCTAACAAACTGCAAGAAGTCACAAGCCCTGTGCATATGTGTACCTTTCCCCTTGCATTTTCTTGTTCTTATCAAAATCTAATACATCCTTGGCAAGAAATTGGGGCTGACCATTATTCTCCCTTCCATTGTGCTTGTTCCTCGTTGCTCTTTACATCAGCTTTGCATGGGCCTGGGGACTTTGGGTGACAGTGAGGTTTTCTTCACAGCACGTATGCATATACCTCTGTGTAGTTACACCTTCTGATTCATGCGATCTGATTTGTGTGGAGTTTTTAGTTACAAAAATGGATTGATCTAGTTTCTTTTCTTTACCTTTTTCCTCTGGCTAGTGTTTCTTATGCCTTCATCACATTAAATCTGGTAATCAGAAAGCAGTTTAGTCATGTTAACTTGCTGACATGAGAGAAAGCGTGCACCCCGATAATAACAATTTTCTAACTACAGTGCTAGAAAGTAGTCGGAGCAAACCATACCATCAGCACTAGAGGAAGGGAAGTTAGTGTACTTTTGGCTTTGGTTGTTGGGGCTTAGTTATGTTTATTTTGAATTGGCAGTGTGGTTTTGGATTTGTGAGATTTGGTTTTGGATTGTTTGGTTGGGTTTTTTTATGAAGGGGTATATGTGTTTTTTCTTAGGCAGGAAACTAATAAAATAGGACAGGGAGAGTTTTAGAAATCGAAATAATAGAATGAATAGAAAGATGAGTGGTTCTGGAATTTGTTTCTTTTAATTTTCAGTGTGAAGTATATCAAAAAGACTTAGTTGGGAAATAGATGTAAAGCATTAGAAAAACAGTTAATTGAATGTAGTAGTATTTAACTTTTGAACTGGACATTTTTCATTAATGCGAAAATGTGTTATATATAGTTTGGTTTGAAGTTCAATCTTGATCCAGTTTACTTGCTGTGATAAAACCTGCAGTCCGCTGAAGCCCCAGAGAGATTCATAGAGAGCAGTTGTTCACCATAGTATCATTTCTCAAAGATAAATTATGCAGCAGTAAAAAGTTCATAAACTTTATTGTATTGCTTTAGTAGCAGTGCTTTAGGTACTACCGGGAAGGCAAATTTAACACTAAGGCCTTCCCCAAGGTTTATTAAACTGTCTTAGAAGTTGCCAGTGTAATTTGTTTCTTTCCCTTTCTAGGATATTTTTCTAAGCCCAGTAGTGGGAGGGGGGAAGAAAAGGATGGCCTTTTTTTCTTGATCTTTGGTTAATCTTTCCAGCTTTCTACTTACACTAACATGTAAAAGGATCATACTATAAGAAAAAAATGATACTTTTTTTATACTTGATTGACTCAAGCACGTAGCTTTTTATAGGCTTGCCATTTTTCAATAGCATGCATCTTTGTCATAGTTTAAAAACTATCTAGAAATAGTACAGTTACAGTTCTTAAAATTACGTGCAGCTATGAGCAATATGTACTATACACATTTTCCATATGTTGAGACAATGTTCTAGTTTTATGTGCATAGTAAAAGATGATATCAGTGATAAGTAGTCAATCGGGTGGAACTGTATCTTAATTGAATACTTAAAAAATCAGGATCAAAGTATTTACATTTGCTTTCAACAGAATTTTAATACAAAATGTTCTTCTTACGTTATGTGGTAACTCTGAAATATTAGGTCTTTGTGGCTTTTGCAAACTGCTATGATGCAATATTGGCATCAGAGGATTTATGGCTGTTTGCCTTTAATTGATTCATTTTTTCTCATGAATTTCAGAAGATCTTTAAGCAGCTATCACTTTCATTATTTATCTCTGGGTTTTATTTTGGGAAGAATGTAGGAATGTTGGGCTGTTGCTATTCTAGCCAATGTTTCAGTCTCTTCAGAGATTTGGTTCAAACTGCAACTTACAAGACTGAAAGACTTAAAGATAAGAGGCAGAGTTTATGTCTTCACTACCTGTGAAGGTCTATTTTTTACTGCATAATAGATGTTCTCTTGTAAAATCCAAGGCACTGATATGTTTTTTTGCCATAATATCTGGGTGAGTTGAATCCTAGGAAACTGCATAGCTACATCGTGATAAGTACAGCTTTGTCACTGTGAAGGTGTTACAGAGAGGGAGCAAACAAAAGCTACTTCTCTTGCAGTAAAATTCTCATCTTGACAGTAAAGCATAGTCAGGCAGAGAGCTGATACCTAGCCTTTGAGCCATATTTTAGCTCCTACTGCCTTTAGCTTGGACCTAACAGGTGAGTATCAAGAATTCAAGCATGATCTCAAGAATGCAAGCACAGTTGTTCCCACTGAGACGAGATGTTTCCCCTGTGCTGAAGCAGCCATGTGGATTTCAAACCTCTTGAATCCCCATTCTAAGCCCTGTTTTCTAGAGCATGTGCTAATCAAGTGGGTAAGCTATCTGGAAACACCATTAGAAAGCAACTTGTCCACAGTGCAGCTGTTCACCTGGGGATGCATCTATTCTGTATCTGAACACATGCTCTGAAAATATCTGTTGGCCAGCTTAGAGTGCTGAGCAGTGAGCTGATGGTACCCCAGTGCTTCAGTGAAAATACAGCACCATGTCACCAGTGGGTGCCAGAAAATGTTACCTGAGACTGAAGGAAGCAAGCCATCTTCTCTGTAGGCCCTCACTTGGGCATCAAGTGGCTTTCTGACTTTGGGGACACACATGTTTAATCTATGCGAGCCCCTCTCTACAGATTCTGCTTATTTTGTTTGTCAGTAAATAGGAGAAAACAGCCAAAAACACAACATCACATTCTCCAGGGCCTGAGTATCTGCATACAACTGTTGTGTCTAGGCAAAGTTGGTATTTATAAGGGCTCTGGGGTGGTGAAGAAATGAGGCATCCCATGTGAGAGAGAAGATGGTTTAGACCTTAAAGAGGGATTGATTTGTGGTTATTATTCCTGCCTTTGATCTGCCAACAGGGATCTGAAACTAATCCACCAGAGCAGCACAAGTCTGATATATAGTGCCAGATGGAGATGCCAGAATAGGTTACTCCTGCTGTCTTTGATGCTGCCTTATCATGAAGTGATAAAATAGGTAGTGCAAAGCAAAGCAAGCAAGGGTTAGGAGCCTGTGAGCCGCAGGAATGCTGCTGGCTGTGTGAACTGACTGCCAGTTGTTAAAGCCACTGCAGGATCAATTAGCCATTCGCAGCATCATCCTAACCCAATAAGAAGCTGAGGGACCCAGCCGCACAGAGCAGTTCGTTGGTGTACAGAGCTGAACATTGCTGGATATTTCCATGCTAAATTGAGGGAGTAGAAAATGCAGACTCCCTGGATTTCAGAAGTAATCCTGTAAGCACAAATGGCCATAGAAGTGAAAAACAATGCTTTGTGTAAGGACTTTTATTCACCATGAGTGCATACCCCACCTATGAAGTGTACAAAACATGGGTCTCGTCTTAAAAGTTTGTGCTGTAAGCAGTGAATATGGTCCAGCTGCTGGTGGGATTTTACCACTTCTGGTTTCATTTTGCTTAGGAATTAGAGCAATTTGAGCTTAGTACAGCTATTAGTGCTCTATAGATCTCATGATTGTGTGAGTCAGCAAGTTCATTGCACAAGAAAAGCTTTATTTAGATGTTGGATCAATTGACAGTGAGTTGTCAATAAATGTAACTCCTAGACACTGTGCAATTGACAGGCTAATGAAGTGCTTTCTGAGTGACAGAGAGCTGTTGACATCTTTTGCTACTTTGCTTTTCCCACTACTGCATCTCTGATAGATGTGTTCCATGCCACAAGCTTGGGGAATACTAGGGCAGTTTTATAAGTAGGGGGGTGCCTGTTTGCTGCCTTACATGCATAGGCTAGGATTTGGCAAACACGTTAGTAGCCTGTGTGTTGAGGAACCACAAGGTAAGGAGGGTAGTCCAAGGACCATGTTTTCCCTCCCTGCAGTGTTTTCCAGCGTATTTCTCGGAAGATTTCTCAGGACGTCCTGAAGTTTTTTGTCCAACACTGCAACTTAGGGTTTGGCTCCTCGTTGTTGCACTGTGTCTGCCTTCATTGCACTTAGACTGATTCAGTGCATGTGATTTCAACTCCATTTTCCTTTTCCTCTTGCGAAGAAGCAGGTGGAACCACTGGTTTATTTTTCATCACTCTTTTGCAAATGTCTAATGATGGAGTAAACTAGTTCTTGTTATTTTAAGAATAAGTTTGGTACTTGTTCCTCTAACTCATGAGCATACGTAAGCACCAGTGATTTAGAATTATTTAGGATGAGTGCTGCCTACCTACGGCAAAAAAGATGTTCAGCAAAACCAGATCATATCAGTATGCATAATCCCACCTTCCTTGTAAGAGAAACTATTTTGGTTAATGCGTGTATTAAGAAGTTTACAGAGTGACTCATTGGCCCTAGCTATTACTAGCACTTGATTAGAAGACATAATTTTCACTCCAGTGTTCATAGCCAGCCTAGATGTTCTTCATATGTTGTTGTATAGTCTGGGGCTTGTGAGCTGTACTGGAAGTGCAGTTTGCATGTTTGCTTGCATTGATAACAAGGGCCATGTGTAGATGATTTAAATAACAAAGAACATACTGTTTGATTGACATCATAAAGCCGTGTTTATTTTGGCAGTTTCCAAGATATGCCTCAGTTGTTAATACTAACTCCAACACAAATTATTATGGAACTTCTGTTGTCTTAAGTAGAGATCTTTGCACTTCTCAGGTCACTCTGTTCAGGAGAGAGCTAAAGTAAGAATTATAGGTGATTTCTAAGAAGACCATGATGAGATCTGTCTCACAGGGTAGCCCATGCTGCCTGGTGTGCACTACTGGATTTTCAGTTGTCAGGAACAGATTGTATGGCATTAAAGGCCAAACCTTGCACCCACTGAAATCAGAAGAAAAACTTGTATTGATTTTGTTGAAATCAAAATCAGGCTGTGACCCTATGTTTCCATTTCATCTTGATGGACATCAGGGGAGAAGAAAGCCTTTCAAAAGGCTTTATGTTCTTCACACTGTGGACCTTGAAAGACACTAAAAGCAACTTGGGAAGTCATGTGGATTGGGTGACACCAAAACTTACTGATGTCAGCGTAACTTCTGTTTTCCACAGGGTGGTCAGCTTCTTGCTTTGCAAGAGGGAAGGAAGCCAGTGTAAAACTCTGCAGTGGAGCAGGGACAAGGATTCACATAGCAAGTGAGACTTCTTGTCTCACCCAGCTCATCCAGCACTCTGGAATACAAATCTAGGAAAAACACTGCTGTCAGGAAAGCATGAGTGTGTGTATATATATATATCAGTTTGTTTCTAGTAGACAAAAGGAAGTCCAACCATTCTCTCAAGAATGGAAAAGCATTATGTGATTTTCCTGTTGTCTCAGAACCGCCTCCAACTTTAGGCAAGTTTGTTTTTCAGAACAAAGAAGAGGACAAGCCTGAAAAGAAATGGTAAATATTCAGACAAATGTTAGCGTCTTGTGTTACCTTAGGAGCTGGTTCAGTTTGCTGATGGCTCAGTTTCAGCATGGTGTGAGTAATGAAGAGCTGACTAGTGAGCCTAATTTGGTGTAATTCCCTCAGTACTCTTGAAGCATAACAAACCCAGAAAGACTGTAATGAAAAATAATAGAAAGGTAGCTGGGGGCTTAACTTATGATCTCTGCTCATTACAGTAAGCGACATTTTCATTGCAGTGTTACCATAAAGATTATTGGCTGCCATACAACATGGGTCCCTCCTGAAAAGATTCTGGAACAGCTTTGCTGGCACAGTAAAAGCCATGGAAAACCACCACAGATTTGCTTAAAACCCAGTAATTGTTTGCCAAATATTAATAGTGCAATGCTTTGTTCAAAACTGGCTGGAAAATGGGGTGAATAGTCCATATCATTTTATTACATGGTATCTGTGTGACCATCTTTGGTCTTCCACAGTAGATGTCATTCAGAGAGACCTTGGCAGGCTCAAGAGGTGTGTCTGTGCAAACCTCATGAAGTTCAGTAAGACCCAGTTGGGGCAGTCCCAGGCACAAACACAGGCTGCACAGAGAATGGATTAACAGCAGAGGAGAAGCAGGAGAAGAACGTGGGAGTGTTGTTTGATGAGAAGCTTGACATGGCCAGACAATGTGAGTTTACAGCCCAGAAAGCCAACCATGTTCTGGGCTGCATCAGAAGGAGCGTGTCCAGCAGGTTGAGGGAGGTGATTTTTCACCTCTACTCTGCTCTTATGAGATCCCACCTGCAGAACTGCGTTCAGCTGTGGCACCCCCAACACAAGAGGGATGTGGACTTGTTGGAGTGAGTCCATAGAAAGGCCACAAAGATGATCCGAGGGCTGGAGCACCTCTCCTGTGAAGGCAGTTGGGCTTGTTCATCCTGGAGAAGAGAAGGCTCCAGGGAGACCTTAGAGCAGCTCCCAGTGCCTAAAGGGGCTACAGAAAAATGTGGAGAAAGACATTTTACAAGGGCTTTTTACGGGGATGAGGCAGCCACAATTTCTCTGGGCAACCTGTGCCAGTCTCACCACCCTCACACTAAAGATTTTTTTTTCTAATATCTAATCTAAATCTCCCCTCTTTCAGTAAGTCCTGCGCCTCCTTTATGCAGTGGTTCCCAGATCTTGCACTGCCTTCCAGAAAGGGTTTCTTGTGTTGGTTCATGCAAGTGGGTTGTGCAGTGAGACCAGGGCTTTAGTCCTTTGCCTTTGGAGGTCTCAGGAGTGAGGATTCAGGACGACTAGGTTGAGTTCCTCAGTGTGTCACTGTATCCCTTGTCACTGTTGGGTCTTTGTGTCTATTTAGAGGAGCTCTTAGGCAGCTGGCCCTGTAGCCAGTAGGGATGACGAAGGTAGACACCCTGGGAGAGGCATGTGAGCCAGCCCAGCAGAACAGGGCAGCTGTATAAACCCTGTGCCTGGAGAGCTGCGATCCCCAGACTGTTCTTCCTCCTACTGCCAGTGAAATCGGTCACCTCAGTGTGCAGCACAACAGGCTGAGGTTAATTCAGATATTTCAGTTTTGCTTAAACAGAAAAAGAAAAAAAAAAGGAAGAAAAAAGAGAAAAGATGCTCTGTGTATCAGTATTTCCCCAGAGCCCCTTCTACACATTTTACTGGTACGCTTTGTCTAGTTACTGGAAAAGAAATACATACCTGCCAGATGCAGAGTAACTTAAAGTCCTTTGGCTTGCACTTTGCTATTTTTACCCTGTGTTTTCAGTTTTTTGGTGAAAATTAGGTGCACAGCAAAATGCATGTAGTAAATCAGTAACAAAGATTATGTAAGGGGATTTGTCTGAGCAGCAAGCCCCTTAGTATAGTATTCAGAAAGGAAAATGAGCGCTGTTTTACTTAATCCCAAAGGACTCCATGTAGACAGCAACATTAAAGTAACATAAGAATGAAGGGGATTGTGTTTGGCTGATGCCAGGAAGGTGTGTGTGCTGCATTGCCAGTTATGTTTTCTGCACCATGTTCCCTGCCTGTCCAGGGTTAGTTTGAGAGCTAGTAAGTCGCCCTGAATATGGTCCCAGCAACATGGCTTGGTGAAATGGAGCAAACTGTCAGTGTAATAGATTCTCTAGATGAAATCTTGATTTGTGCTTGTCTGTGTTTTTAAGGAAATAAGCATAAGCACATCCTCTCTTTTATGCCTTTATGACAGTTCCGTGGGGGTCCCCCTTGTGTGTGTCTCTGGCTTTGTAGCACAGCTGAGATTTTCAGTGCTGGGCTCCCTGGGTATTAGGTAGGTCTGACTTTCAGAAAACAGATGTTGGTATTCCATGCACTTTCAAAACCCTCTCTGTCAAAAGCCACATTTCTTGTAAGGTCTTTCAAGTGGGGTGTGCAAAGTCATTAGCCAGTTTTGCAGACCTTGGCCTATACATTTTCCTTTAAAAAAGACTTTTTTTTTTGCTAGGTTTCTATGAGCTTCCAGCTGTGCTGCCCTAACAAGCTTCACATTTAAAGTACTTGCTTCAAAAGGTTGCTAGCCTCAGAGAATATGAGGAGAAGGCTTTTTTTTATTACTGTATATTAATTAAAGAAATGCCTAACACCTACTTGAATTCCTGTCTGGAAAAAAAATAAAATAAATGAGTTCTCCTTAATATGTAAGATGGTGAGTTCCAAGAAGCAGGGATTATATTAACCACTTTTAAGAGTGGATGTGTCTAGCAGGATTAAAATTATCCAGCAATTGCCAGTCCTATAGGAGAGCTGGTGTTTGTAAATCAGTTACCTCAGCTCAAATCTTCCCACACAGACATGTCTCCCCCAGGGTGTCTCCTTATACATCCTATTGGATGGTATTTCTTTTACAACTGCTGTGTTTGGGCGGTTGAGTCGTGATGGCAGGACTGATGATGCTATTGTGAGGAGCATCACAAGGAGCTCCTGAGCTTAGGCCAGAGGTCCATCTGGTCAGGGTCCATCTCTGACAGTTACCTGTAGGGAAAGAGGGTAGGAAAAATGGCCCATAGAGGTTGAGTCTTTCTCTTCTTCAGGTGGCACAGCAAATGTAAAGGAAGAGATCTAGTGGAAGGGAGCCCTGTGGGGAATTGAATGGTGAAGTGGCCATTGGGAAGCATACAGGCTGTGTGGGCTTATTTTGGAGGATGCATGTTCTACACAGTTGCTGAGACAGTGAGCTCCAGGACAGTTTTGGCAGAAAACTTTCTTTTGCTTACTGGCATTTGGAGTGTTTTTAGACAGGAATTTGCAGTAAGTCAGCATTGGACTGTATGACTCAGCAGTCTATAATGTAAGGTAGCTAACAGCTTGTGCAAAGTGGGAACAGACAGGGAGTGGTTGCTTTGGGTGGACTTCATCTAGCATTTTAAAACCTCTAAACATGAGTGTCTGCATGTCAGCCAGCTGCCCACTGTCTACTGTAGTTGGTGAAAATCTGTAACAGAGTATAGCCATTAAACATCTCACAGCAGATTGTATTACTTGTACTGGGTCATTCAAAAAGCAGTCTACACTCCTGTCTTCTTTGCTATCTCTTTGCCTCTCAACACTGGTTATAGTAGTACAGAAAGGTGGCTTCCTTACAAGGATGATTGTGTCCAACTCAGATCCTGTTCTCCCAACAGAAAAATGTTGTGGGAAACTACCTACTTAGGAAATCTCTGTGAACTGATGAAGTGTTTTGAAGCAACCCTTGGTGGTTTGGGTACAGTAAATCAGTGAGCATTCTGAATTTTAACTGAATGTCTTCTGGTGGACTTGTCTCTCCTACGAAATCCTGTTAAGCACTTCATTATCAGGAAGGGTTTCCTCAGTTTTAATAACTGCTGACAAAGAGAGGCAATGGTTTCTGAGCCAGTTTTAGGTAATGATCTCTTTAAAGATTAGTTTTGCTTTATTCTGTGTAATCCTTTAGATTCTGAGAAACCTATTAGCTCATTATCTGGTCACTGTTTCCCACTACAGTACATTCTATAATACCATAGTATTTGACTTTTAAGAAACTTTTAAGCCAATCTCCACTGACTGCAACATGAGCTTGGATACCTAGCTATCCACCTGTAGTGAGTCCTCTCCTTCTCATCTAATTTGGGCTCCAAAAAATGAAACTGGCTACAAAAAAAAGAGTTAAACCAAGATGGGAAGAGGTGATCAGTTCCCCTGTGGTGTGCCTCTCGAGGTGAAAGCACTTGAGGCAGATTAGGGATTTCTGATAATGCAGAAAGTCTCTTTGAAAGGTGAAGTGCAGGACTTGGGTGTTTAGGGAGGGTGATGGCAGGGCATCAGGAACTTTGGGTTATAAAGATTATCGGGGCAGGTGGAGGGAACAGAAAAACATCACGGGTTGTTGCACTTCGAATTGTCTTGGGGGTGGGCTCTGAGATGTGGAGATCTGGGGCAGTCTGAAGTATTAGGCATACCAGAGTGTGAGTGGGCAATAGAGGAAGACAAACTGTTGCAGACCTAAAAATACTGGAGCCATTTCACAACTCATGAGGAGCTGCAGGTTTAGTAGCCCAGAAGCTCTTGCAGCGAGGCAGGCATGCAGCACCACCAGCGCCTGCCCCCTTCAACCAGCCGGCACTGCCTCCAGTTCAGAGCATGAGGGGTGAGCACCAGCTCAGTACATGAACAGGTGACAGGTCAAAGCTGAGTTTCCTGAAGACACTTGCAGAGAGCTTCAGATGATAAACGTCTCTGACACTGCTGCCATCTGCTCTCAGCGCGCTCGCAAACAAGGGGCAAAAAATTAGCTGAATAGAATAAGTCACTCGTGTCTGTTCTTCTTTATTAAGAATCCTAAAACTGCAGCTTGCCATCCGAGTGTGCGAAGAAATCACATACTCATCTCACTTAATTTAAATCATCTTATTTATGCCACAGAGATTAAAAACAAAATTATTGGTAAATACCAAGATAATATGGTACTTGCAAAGTAATTTGAACCACCACTATTTTCTTTCGCTGGTATATTACTGATAAATTCAATCCTACTCTCTGTACCCTTCCTGGGACGTGATGTGGTTTGAAGAGATGACATGTTAGAGCTCCCTCGGGAAAAAAGGCCAGTCTCAGTCACTCAGAGGGGATACCAGAGCTGCAGTACGCTACTCAAAAACTGCCAGGGCAAAAGCATCTTGCAGTAAGTGCTTGAGAATTGTGACTGATCCGGGCTAGCCAGTATGTGTCAGTCTTGCAGGCACTTCTTTCAGTTTTGCCTCTGTAGTGATACCACCACAGATTCAGCCTTTCCCCTTTCCTGCTTCAGCAGCTGATACTGGGAGCCACTCCTGTTGAGGTCACTGTAAATGCCCACATCTGAAGCCTGTGTCTGAGCATTAAATACCCACCTGAACCTGAGCTCAAGCTTTTGGAAAAGCAGCAGCACTGGAATGTTTCACCTTTGTTTCTTGGATTACAGTACATACTTGGAGGTAGCATCTCTCCAGGATCATATTTAACTGTGTGTCCTTTTCATGCTGCGTATGCACCCTGTAGGGCTATTACAGATGTAAAGTGAGAGCAGTGTCTTTTTTGTGGCTCATTCTTGAAATCCTCTTTCAAAATGCTTAATCTCAAGAAAATCAATGTGTTCATCAAATGCTTCAGTTCACTGGCTTACACAAGCTCACTCTTTTCATCTCTGGGACATGTAGCCTTCAGCTAGCAAGCGTTTTGTTGTACAAGAGAGAAAAATTGGAGGCAATTGTGCTGAGGGTGGTTTTTGAAAGTGAGGCTTTTGAACTTTATTAATTCTAACTACAGCTCTCTTTTTGAATTCAGAGATTCTGGTAGGAAGACTGTATGCTTTCAAGTTACAAGGTTCCATGCCTGATCTTATGCTGTAAATTGCAACATTTAGCAATTTGTAGTTTAATTTAGAAGGATCACCTACTTTCCTAAATGCTTAAGTAATGTGGCAGGCTGTGGTTATTGATTCTCTCTGAATTTATTACAAGAAAGCTGTATTCACTCTTTCCTCTTGGGAATGCCCCTTCTGAACTGCATGCTTGCAAGTGACAGCTTAGACCCCTGATACATAACCAAAGACCTTGCCTAATATCCTTGCAACTGCTCGGGGAATTTTTATTAAGTAAAAGCATCATTAAAGTAGACAGAATGATGAAGTTTAATGAGCATCTTTCTCACTTGATGTTGTTAGTTTTGCTGCAGCAGCCATAGTGCTCTCATTTGTTACTTCCAGTGGGGCAGATAGCGAATACAGGGAGATTTTGTTTGCATTTATATTTACATACAAAGAAACATTTATGTTCATGAGAGATACTTGCTTTGAAAAATACATACAAGGAAAGAAGGCAGCTGGTAATCTCTATGAGAGGTCTTTCTGCATTTTCAGTCTTGCATTTAATTTCCCCATTCACTTTAACATAATGAGAAGGCTGCATGCAATACTGTAGCTGTTAAGCCTACAGAGGTTCAGCAGTTTGTGAGCTGTGGCTATAATAACTGGCTTCTGACTGTTGCTGCAAAATGCAAACATCTCAAATATTTACTTGCACTGCATATTTTTATTCTTCAGCTGAGGTTTTGGTCTGCAAGCTATATGTGGTGACCAGCCCCATGAACAGGTGATGTTCCAAAATATCAAATGTGAAGGTGTTCCCATTAATGTATTATCACTACTTTTATCTCACAAATCTGCCTTGAAACAGAAGCCACAATCTACCTCAATATTCCTTTGTCTGTTTATGGAGACCATCTGCCTTCACTAAGGGTCTACTCGTACAAACAGGTATGTCAAAGTGCCATCTCCTCGTACATTACCATCCATCAGCTGAGCTGTGTAACTGACTGCGTGCAGGTCTGAAACTGACCTGCGCTGCTGAAGACAGTGTGCAAGTGTCTCTGCCTTACATGTTTGACTTCACAGTGATGCCAGAGCAAGAACATGTACACAGTACAGCTTGGGTGACAGACGGTGACATGCAAGCTATAGTGTCCATGTCCTTCCAGTAAGTATCAAAATCACTAAGGACTGTGTTTGTAAGTTCCACATCTATTACAGCCAAAGGGTTGTAGGTTCTCGTGTAATTCAGGTAGTTGCTTCTCTGTGTGGACCAGCTCCATTAGTTTTTTTCTTTATGGTTTTTTTTTCCAGGGTTTTTTTTACCCTTGGGAGCTATAAAAGTGGTGCCTGTTGTTGTACCAGAAGTTCATTGAAAATTGTGAATTCAATTTTCCCTAGAGTAACAGAAGGCAAATTCTGTCCCAGTGGCATTATCACAGTCATTATTGTATTTAAATGTTGTTGTGACACCATATGTCTCCTCGTATTTGATGTGTGCAAACACAAGAGAGAGTTCCTGTCTGTGAAGGCTTGTATAGTCTAAATACGTCTGATCCTTGCTCTTAGCGTAGCAGACTACTGTGATAGATTGTAAAGCACTTATCTTCAGTTGAGATAGCAATGTGCAGCTGAAACTTCCTTGAAATTTTGCCAGAGAAACCTAAGTGGGGATATTTGATTTGCTTGTTTCAAACCAAATAATTATTTTTCTGGAGGAAACTTAAGTGCACATGCTGATAGGAGTGGTTGGACATGAGAATAACTAAAAGCAATGTAAAAGTGCTGCGGATGTCTGTAACTCATGCACATCTACTGCTACTAACATAGTATTTTCATGGGGTGGAGGTAATTCCTGGAGTACCAATAGCACTAAGTACCATAAGGAGAAAGTATCAAGGGAAAACTGCTAACAAAAACACATACAGGTCAGTTGGGATTTTTACTGCTTAACGCATGCAGTGGCCACTGGCCCTCATTTCGCAGTCAAAAGGTGTTGCCCAAGGAGACTTTCTCAGAACTCGCTGAAGTTCATTGAAAATCGTCAATGTTCAGTTTCTGCACTTCAAAAGCACCTGTGTAGTCAGGAGATTTCCCACCACACCCTTTTACTTCAGGAGGAGTTCACTAATCTGAGCACAGAATGAATGCCGGAAGTGTCATCTGAGAGGGAAAGTCAGATTAAGTTTCCAAAGCAAAAAAGTGGAGCCTAAGCCAACATGAGCAAAAAAGGGTACGTAACACCTGAAAGCCACTAAAGCTCTTACAGTCCTCTGGGTTGGCACAAACAGGGCAAAGGAGCTGTGGGGCAGCAGGAGGTGGAAGACAGGACAGTGACAGAGGCCTTCTTTTCCCATCTGCGAAGACTTCTTGTGCTCAGATACAGTGGATCAGTAGATTCTCTGTTAATTCAGTGCTTAAAATCCCAAATGGGGTCTTTCTTATTACATGAAAAAACCCTCATGTTCTCTTCCAACATAGCATTATTTCTCTAGAGCCAAAAAACAACTTGAATGTTAATTTAGTATTTAACTGTTGGTGCTCACAGATTTGAGCATGCATTTCCACTTCTCTGCTGCTGATTTCTCAGAGTTAGAAAATTATTGCTGACAGTGGTTGAAATGCTGCACTGCATATCACGGAGAACAAGATGCTGCTTGTTTACTGACTTTTTCTACCTTGGATCAGTTTCTGATGGGACAACTGTCTTGAATGACACTTCTGTGCTCTTCCACAGTGTCCTGGGTTCAGCTGTAAGTTATTTTTCTCCTCCCTAGTAGCTGGTGCAGTGCTGTGTTTTGGCTTTAGTCTGAGAACACACCAATGTTTTAGTTGTTGCTAAGTAGCGCTTGCACTGATCAAGGACTTTTCAGTCTCATGCTCTGCCAGTGAGGAGGGGCACAAGAAGCTGGGAGGAAGCAGAGACAGGAC
>JANHGB010039522.1:18185-31124 GCA_026283785.1 Coracopsis vasa
AGGAAAGTAGCAGCTCAGCAGAACACGTATAAATCCATCACATTCCGAATGGCATTGACCACCTCTCTGGGGAGCCTGTTCCAGTGTTTGACCAGCTTCTCAGTAAAGAAATGCTTCCTAATGCCCAGTCTAAACCTCCCTGGTGTAGCTTTGAACCATTTCCATATGTCCTGTCATTGGATGCCACCAAGAAGAGCTCAGCACCTCCCTCTCCTCATCCCCTCCTCAGGAAGCTGTAGAAAGCAATGTACGTCTTAACTAAAATCTCTCTGCATCTGACATAAATAGCCCCTGTATGGCCATGCCTTATAGCACAGTAATTCAAGAGTATTTCTATCTGTTTGGAACCTTGTTCGGTGTCTCTTGTGTACAGTTGACTGCATAGTCCTCCAGGCCTTGTAGAAGAGGGAGGGCCCATCCCCTCCTGAAATTAGTTTCAGCCTGCAAAGCAAAAGAAGTCACTGTAAAAATAGTCACTTTTATCTCCAAGATACCTGCCGAGGGTGATACCCACTGTAGAACTGTATGTCAGGTCATGCTTTCTGAATAAACAACAGCGTATCATGAGTAACTACATCTGTCCCAACGTGACTGAGCAAAAGTAGCAAAAGAATTTGTGCTTCGTCCTAGTTTGCAGCAAGGTGCTGGACGGACATGCAAGCTACATACATGGACTCTGGTGGGAGACAGTGCATGTGAGGGTGTGTGATGGACCAGTGCAGCTTGCCTGTAACAGCTGGGACCTTTTACATGCCCCAGACACATGAAAATGTGGGTCCCAGGTTCTGTGGCAACAGTGCTGACAGTTGCCCATCCAAATTTTGGCATATCAAAAGGCAGTTCTAGGAAGAGTCGGAGTTTCTCAACCCCAAGCCCCTGATCTGTCCTGATCCTTGACAAAGTCCTCCAAAAGGTAGAGGTGCAGTGACACAAGGAAGCCTGTTGTGGGAACTGGTGCCGTTAACATCTTCGGCAGCAGAATTCCGATCAAATGTTAGAAGTTTGTCCAACTCTGCTGGCAACAGCCTGGTACACCGCTGGTCAGTGTCCACCACTAGATTGGGGTAGACGTTCACCAGCATTGGGCTAAAGCATTAGCAGGGGGACACCTTTCAGAGGGATTTGAGTATCGGTGTCAACATTGACAGTGTTTATACAGCTGAATGAGTAGAAACAAAGCTTATCTCTGTTGCCTTTTAGATACACTGACACCCCCACGAAGTATGTCTTCAAAAAGCACTTTATGTCAGTAAGGGAAGTTAAGTTTGAGCTGTGTTTATTTTGGGTAGGTTTTTAATTTAGTTTAATCAGGATTACTCATAAATTGTCTATTAATTACTATGTGATATTTAGCAAGATCCTTTCAGCCATGTAGTCTATTTAGCTTCTCTGTGAATGCTAGCCATCTTAATTGTAGGATACTTTGTCAACATTTAATCAGTGGTACTTACTAATGTGGCATTGATGTGTTGGTAGCTGTCCCAGTACTATCAATCATGTGCGAGCAGCAAAGGCGGCTGTGACACTATTGCTCTCTGTCACATTATCAAGCCCTTGGGTTTTCTGGTTAGGGATGATGCTCACTTTGCTCTAAGCAGGCACTCTATCTCTCCAGTTCAACCCAATTTTTGTCATTGTCGGCTTGAATACGCATCCTTGCAGCCTTCTGAGCCTTAATCCCATAACTGCAGAATAAAGGTTGCTAGTTTCTGAAGGCTAAACTGATTGCTCCTTGCTCCAAAGGCCTGCTCTTCCCGAAGTTACCCTCCTGATAAGTCACAAAACCCCTAATAGTATGAGATCTAACAGAAAATTCAGTGTGTTGAGACAAAATAAGTATACTTTCCTTTTTTATTATTATTTGTAGTTACTATATGCATTGTTTAACATACTGCAGAGCAAAAACCTGTGTTTAATGGTTGTATCACGAATATTCTTTGTCTCGTTTCCTTACAGTCTTTATGGTAGACACATGCAGGCGAATCCTGAACCTCCAAAGAAGAACAATGACAAGTCAAAGAAGATCAGCCGTAAGCCTCTGGCAGCCAAGAACAAATAAGTCTCTGGCTTCTGCCTCTGTTTTTATGTCTTTTACATTGCTTTTGCATGTGCCTATGATATTCCTATGCATCTCCCGTTACTCATAAGAAAGCAGACAGTAGCGGTAAAAGCAATTTACTATGTATGCTGCTTTAGAAGATACTGCTGAAGGAACACAAAATTAAATATTCCTCTAATTATGGTCACATTTACGTAGCCATTTAATATATCACTGTCAAACACGTTTTAGCTTTTCTATTTATATGTATATTAATGTCCTCTCTTCACATGTATCACGTCCTGTTAATATCAGGGGTTTTGCACCTATATTATGCAATATTGAATTTCATATAATATTCCACGTAATTTTAATAAAGGTCTTTCTTTGTATTGTGTTTCAATTTCTTCAGTAGGACTTCTGAATAGTGAATTTCTTGAGGAACGGGTATGTCCAGTTTCCTGCAATGTGTTAATTTCTTGTGTAGGAATATGATAGCATTTTATCAGATACAAATTAGTCAAAATGTAAAGCATTCTGTTCCAGGAGTGACAATTTTAAGAGGTTTCTATTTCTTTTTTGCTTTGCTATGTCCTGCTTTTTTGTCTTGAAGGTTATTTTGAAATCAAGGAGTAGGGGAAGGTAGAGAGGAAAGGGAAAAAATTGTCTTTGTAAAGAGCTGTCAATTGCCAGCCCCAATTTGGGGAAAGAGAACTTTGTCATTTGAAGAAAATGGTATTTCTGCCAGTTTTCCAAGGATCGGGTTTTTTTGTTAGGCAGAAAACCCAAATAATGTATTTAATCTGTGCTGAAAGCGCCTGTATTGAAGAGCTGTTCCAAATGGCTTTTGAAAATGCCACAGGTTCTATATTTATCTGTACAAAGCCAGCACCATAACTAAGCTCAGAAGCCACAAATTGTTTAACATCTCAAATAGCTTCAGGTCTTAACCAACAGGGAAGAAAAACCTAAAAATCTACAGACAGTGATTTCCAAACAGTTTTAGTCGTAGCAGAGGAAAAACTAACCAGGAAACTCAAGGAACAAGAACAGTTATTCATACCTAGATTGCTCGTGCCAGGACCTTCCTGCCCTTGATTTCCAATTTCATGAATTTCATGCCTGAGCAACCCATCACTGAGTTTCGGCTGCCATCCGGACAGCAAGCCAGGAAATACACCCAGACTGCCAAAACAGGCCCGTGGTGTTCAGTGAGAGAAGAAAAGGTTTAAAATATCTCATGCTAGAAATTATGTTTTCTAAAAAAGCCATTTTGTGTCTCAAGTCTCTGTTATCAGCACCAGCCTCTTGATCGCATTTAAGATTACCCCAGCATTTAAGTAATACATGACTGCCTTAGTCTGGGAATAAATGTATTGACATATATTTTGCAACAGATTTTTTGAATTGGCAAGCAGGAAGTTGGCATCAAGCTTTAGACACATTTTAAGTGGTCTTTGGTACTTGAGAAGAATGAGGCAGTCTTGATAGGCAGATGGAAATAAGTAAAAATGGTAGACTTGTCAGAAACAGTCAGTTCTATCTGTCACAAGCTCTGCAGAGGATTTTCCAGACCTCCTAAATTATCTGTCTGGGGGAACAGGTCCAACTGAAACAGGCCCTTGGAGACACTAGGTTGGATACATGTAAAGAATTCACAACAAAAACTGGCCCCCAGCTGGAATGCACACAATTAAATCTAGTGCCAGCATTAACACGTGAGGGTACCTAATGACTGTAATAATCGCGCTTCAAAAAGCCCTGAAGAAATGTCAGTGAAATGTCAGAGGATCCCAAACTACCATTGCAGATTCCTTTTGGAACAAAATAAATAGCAAGGGCACATATATCGGGATGAGGGTCTAGATTCTTCCCCCAGTATCCTCTGCTGGCACTGAACGCTATGGGGTAGCAATGCCCACAGGGCTGACCTGCTGCTCTCCTGACAGATGCTGGCAGCTGTGGATAGACAGCCTATTTTCAGGCTTGAAGATGTTTTATGTATGCTGGCTTCCAGCTAAACTGGATTCACCACTCCTCTGAAATCTCCCTGGGTACCCTCGGACATGTTTTTCTGTGAGCAATATGGCTCTCCTTTGATATAAACACAAATCCAGCCAAAGATAAAAGCATCTGGTGGTGTTCGAGACTGTGTCTGTCACCTGCTCTGTGTCTTGGGGTTCATAAAGAGAGCAGTCGCCACGGGGCTATAAGGGTTTCAAAGCGTGGAGTAGAGTCTCTAATGTAAAAATAAAAGCTTGTTGGGCAAGGCCTGGTAATGTTGGTGGTGGGAAGCTACAGCACCACGTTAAAATAAGCTGCAGATTTTCAGGCATTAGTCAGACTGCCATTAACTGGAAGTGTTGAAGGACTCGTGCAAGCTCTCCTCTGCAGGGTTTCCAAGTATTGAGAGGAGCATTCCTGGTGTTCGTTCATAGCAAAAAAACCCACCCAACCTTCCCACTTCTTCCCCCCTGAAGGAGGAAGAAATGCAGTTTTGACAAGCAAAAGCAGGAATGAAGGGTCTGGGGAAGAAAAAGTGAAAGGCATAAGATAATAAGGATAAAAGAAATCCTAACGGGAGAAGTATTGTACTGGAGATAGTGGCAGATGGGGAAAAAAGAAGTGTCTTGAAAAGAAAGATGAAAAGTAAGAAGATAATGATCTGAGAAGGTGATGGAAAAAACGAAACGTATAAAGCTTTGCAAACAGAAACAAAACGGGGGAAAGGAGTAGTCTTCAGAGGCTCAGGGCAGGGTAAAAGGCATGGGGAAGAAAAGCAAACCAGCTGGGATGTAACATGCTAATGTTTTAGTGTTTTTAAAAAGGTACCAGCTTCCTAGAGCAAACTACCCAATGGTTTGAACGTGAGTTTGATGATTTTCAGGTATCTGTTCTCTAGAGCTGTTGCTTTTTTAATATTTAAAAATGACTTGTTTCATGTTACTGCCTCACATTGATTTCCCCACTGTACTTGAAGGAAAGGGGCTGCTGTGTCCTACTGCGGTGAACCAGTTAATGAGCATTGCAGCTCGTGATGGTCCCTCTGGTAGTCCCAATGGTCATTTCTCCAGTGGATCCATCAAACTGGGGCTCCTTCCAGTGAGCCCTTGGGTGCTGCCCTGAGGCGAGCAATTGTATTGTGCTTACTGGAGCACAGAGCTCTGTAAAGGCAGCTCTTTGCTCCTCTGGTCAGTGCCATGTCACTGGCCTTGCTGACACCGAGATTCCCTGATCACAGGATGCCTTGAGAGGACTATTTTGCCGTCCCTTCATTCACTGTCACTGTTTCAGGTTGCCTGTTTGGGCCAACCTCTCACACAGCCAACACTATGCCACTTCAAGGGGAGGAAATGATTCCTGTGAGAAGGAAAGTTGCTTTTTACAGCTTTCCAGCACCTGGGAGCTCTTTGAAAACAATGATGCAAGTAATTCTGTAGTTTAATTTTGCATACAGTGAGCTGGAAAGAGTTTGGTAATTTTTTTGCATACAGTGCACCCTGACAAAGAAAACTTTTTGAAATTACCAATATGCTGTGCCATTGCAAAGAGTGGCCTGGGGAATTCATGCGCCTTGCTAAGGATAGGGCAAAATGAAGCCAGAAATCCCACATGTGCAGGCACTATCCACGGTTTACTTGTACTTACAGTGCCTGTTAACCCTGTATTGCCTCCTGCAGTCCTCCTGATAGACAGGTAACAGTTTAAGAAACCAAACACTCCACAACCAAAACCAATCTCAGCTCTGAGAACTTGGGCACTGCTGTTGTTTTCCTTCTTATCTGAAAACAAATGTGGGCAACAACGCAGATTCTAAAGTTTTACCTTCTTATGATTGTTAGTCGGGAAATATGTTTCCCATGGAGTCACTGGTATTCAAGCATCTTTAGTTTGGATTTAAATAGGTCTGTCCTATTAAGGAAATGACACTGTAGCATCTGTTCATCAATTAGCTGCCAGCCTTAGAGCTGGCAAAGGACACCAGCAGCATGGGCACTTCTGAGATGGCAGCTTGTTTGGAGGTGCGATCAGAGCCACTGTGGCCCTCGCCTCTCCTTCCTCCAGCACCTCGTATCCATCCCCTCCCTCCTCCTCCTCCAGGCTGTCCCCACCACACACAGGGCTGGGTGCTGGGCTCCTGGAGGAACTGGGGAGAGGTAGAAACCTTCCTCCTGCTCTGCCAGAGGAGCAGAGCGAGGTCAGGAGGCATTTCCAGCCCCAGCAGTACTGGCACATGGCTCAGTGCTGGTATGAAAGCCGGGAGGGTGAGCCTGTACCGTCCCCACGCGTGCTGAGCAGCAGGAGCTCCGGAGATGGGTAATATTTCCAGTTTGGAGCGGGTGGGAACTGTTAATATCCTCATGACAACCAGGAGGAGTGAGATTGTCATCGGTTATATTAGTTGTTAATTTAGTAAATATTAACAATTTCTGGGGTTATGGCACAGGATGTCAGCTTTGTTTTCCTCCTACCTCTTCTTGCAGTGACACATCCTTTATACTCCGGATTCATGCCATGTGTTCATTGCCTCGTGCTGACACCGGCGTTGGCAGATGTTCTGGGATAAAGCCATGGTAACCTCCCAAAAGCTAGATTTTCATCCCCTCCTGGGTACTTTGTTTCCTCTGATGTAAGGAGAAGTATTCTGCCTGTAAAGCACAGTGATTTATAATGCCTGTGGTTGGTTTCCATCCCGCCTCCCCCTTCCAGCTCACCTGTGAGTGCCACACGCAGGCACCGCCATTCCCCGTCTCCCTCAGAGCAGGGACTGAGTTACAGCCCGGCAGGAGCTGCTTCCCTATTGTGCAAAAGCCTTTATAATTGACATTTTTACAATACACCTCAAGAGCAAGATTTTAACAGTATTTTTAGATCCAGGCGCACGGTAGTGTGTGAGTGCCAGCTGCGGTAGTCACCCCTGCAGCTTGACAGACGTGTTTGAAAGCAGCTTTAGCAACGAGTTGTGACTGGGGACAAAGCACCAAGGAAGGCAGCATTGCCAGGGCACCTTGGCTCCCTTGCTGCTGGTGAGAGCCCCTCTGCCCGCTCTGCTCCACTCCTGTGCTGCCAGCATCCTTGAGTGCACAGCTGGTGTGCAGCCAAGCAGTGGTGAGCCTCAGGGCAAGCATAGCTTTTCCTGACATCCCAGTTACTCAGGATAATGTTTCAGATGGGCTGGTGCTGGGGCAGCTGAGAGCACAAGGAGCTGGGAGCATAGCCCTGGCTGGATGGGTGCTCACAGGGGGATGAGTCTGGCACTGAGCTGCACCCTCCAGCCTGGAGTGATTCTTTACTCTGGATGGCAATATGCAAGCACTGGACAAAAATACCCCCATGGTTTCAACAGTCATTTAAATGGGGTGCCCTCTGCAAGGGCTGGCATCTCACAGGCCCTCGGGAGCAATGCACAAAGGCTGTGATGTGTGCAGGAATGTACGTAGCCCAGGCTGTCGGTGGGAGAATGGATTTTAGCTTCATACTGGGTGATGGTTTCCTTCCAGTTGTGTGGTTTAGGTTGTACATCACAGCACTGACATGGAGAACTGGTGATCTTGTCAAGTGCCCCCTCAGAGGGGTTAGTTTTAGAAACCCCTCTCCATTTTAGTATTGTTGGTGGTTTGAGCACCCTTTAAGCCACCTTTTCCTTGTTCTGATACCAATCCAGCTATACTTCATTTTAGGTAGCTACTCAACCATGCCTGGCATATGTGATTTCCCAAGATCACACAGAAATGAGCATCTGTGTTTGGAGCAGCAGAGAGCGCTGACTCAGAGGAATGAGGTGCACAGGCACTTACTGTGATGCGATCCTAGCAGTTACCATCCAGACGGTACAAAGCAACTTCCCTGTTTTGATTTCTGGTCAACTTAAGCTACTCAAAGATTTCTGCTCTGCCGGTGATATCCAGAGACACATCAAACACCTTGTAGATCAGGAATTCAATACTAATCCATTCTGAGGGCAAACATAAAACTCAGAGCTTTGATTTAAATTCAGGTACCTTGCAGATAGCCTGTAGGCATGGGGCTTAATTGTCAGAAGCTCTCAGGTGCTTGTGCCAACGGGGAAGGATGACCAGCAGCATCCAGAAATGCAGTTTTCCGCCTTTGCCAGCAGTGGGTGCAAGAATGCAATTAGAACGGCGAGGAAGGAAAACACCGGACCTGAGCGAGAACTAAGGTCTGAGATCCTTCTAATTCCTGGTGTTGCTGAGACAGTTCGCAGCGACTGTCACCCCCGGGCTTGGCAGAGTGTCCCCTGGGAGGCTGCTGGTGTTTCCTTTCCCCTCACTTCGCTTTACATCAACTCCTCCAATTAAGGAACCAGATAATTCAGAGGCAGCCATGCGGCACTGAGTGCCCTCACAAGGGCTGAACATAGCCCCAGAGCCTGGGGAGCCGGGTCTGCACCGAGCAGAGCCTGGTGTGGTGTGTGGGAGAGGATCGCAGCCACGGCTTGCCCCATATGAGGGCAGCCAGCCCCATGGCAGACCTGTGTCTGGCAGCTTCACAGTCACAGGAATATGGAATAGAGCTGAACAGCCATTCCTTTTCTCCAGCAAGAAAACAGAAGCGGACACTCCTCCCTGCCCAAGAAATAAAGATTGAGAAATAATCTCTCCAAAGCCCTTGAAATGAAAGAGGGGAGAAAAAAACCCTACAGGTTTGGGAGAAAAATGGGATTTCTTTTGAAAGAAAGCAGGGAAGGGCGGGCCACTGGCGGAGCTTCACAGCGAGACTCACGCTCCTGAGAGGTACGGGCAGCTATGAAAACTGAAATAGTGCATCCCGTTCTGCACAGAAGCTTTCTGTTCTTGTAAACCAAATGAAATTAATCATTACATTTATCTACAGGCTGTTCTATAAAATCAATCAGCTCCAGCACTGCCTGGCAATCAAAATACGACAAGGCACTTAAACTTTGCCAACTCAATCCCATTAATGATATCTTCGTTAGAAAACAGTCATTTTTATAGAGTCAGTTGACTCTTCAAGGACTATAATAAAGCTTGATACAAGCTCATTGATTTTTTACTTTATGATTTCCAGTTGAGAGCAAACAGAGATCACTCGCTTTATAAAATGGTGAAAATATGTGTATTTAACATAACCAATGTTATTTATAAGCAGCAGCTAATATTTAAGTGCCTCTTGTACGCCTTGATAGAGGTGGTTTATGAATTCAGCCCTCTCGGATGTTCGAAGGGTGTTCTTCCACATTATTGCTGTCGTCATTTGTCTTTCCTCTCTGACATGTGCAGTTTTTTATGCAGGAAAACTGTAGACAAGGCCTGTCAGCAAGGAGGAGGGCAGCCTGAATACCTATGAGGAAACCAAGCACTTCCCAAAACCCCAGCCTGGCTCTCACAGCTTTTCATGCAGCAGCCTGGGATCTGGCAAGGCAAAAGGGTGACCAAAGAACCCCGAGGAAAGCAAGAGTGGGATAGCACTGCAGGTATAGGGGGTTAGAGGTACGGAAAAGCTTATTGGGTGGTAAGGACTTTTTGGGGTGAGAGGTAGAGAGAGAAAGGTTTGGTTTGGGATAGGTATTGGAGGCAGGAGACTCAGCAGGTGCTCGGGAAGCTCACAAACCCCCTTGGGAAATGAAGCTAAAAGACAAATCCTGCAAAAACACCCATCAGGAGTGGAGCATCACTGAACCCAGCTCCTCTCCAAACAGCACAGGTGGGGCAAGAGCATTTCTGTGCTGTGTGGTGATGGTCAGTGCTGCATACACATTGGGTTTGGAGGGGTGTCGCTATGCTGTGCTGCCCCTCAGCCACCCCCTGCATTGAGCCAAAGCCAGAGCCGAGCGTTGATGCTCCCTGCAGGACTTCAACAGTGCAAATCAGAGCTGAAAACTGCAAGCCACGGATAAAGTGCTCCAATAAATGGCACTGGTGAGAGCTGGTGCTCAGCAGGCAGGAGGATTGCCCCCCATCCATACAGGCCTGGGGGCTGGTTGGGCTCAGCTCCCTGCCTGGGTTTGCAAGAGGTTTGATTTCAATCCCCAGGAGCAACCAGGCACTGAGAGGCAGCCAATGCCTGGAACCAGTGGGATTTTATCCTTTTTGAGCTGATGTTCATGAGGTTAACACAAGACCACACAGTTTATGCTGTGGTTTCCCTGACAGGGGACACTATCTCCTGCCTTCAATAAATGCGTAGGAGAAATCAATTTAACCAGCAGGAAGGTACCACTGGCTGGCCCATCCCTGGCAGTGTTCAAGGCCAGGTTGGACAGAGCCTTGGGTGACATGGTTTAGGGTGAGGTGTCCCTGCCCATGGCAGGAGGGCTGGAACTGGATGATCTTAAGGTCCTTTTTCCAACCCGAACCACTCTATGATCCTATGATTTCCACAGCAGTTATTTGCAGTTACATGGTGCATTACTCCAGTTTCAGAGGCACCTTGCCTAGCCAAGCACCAGGGTGTCACTGGCACCGCTGGAGGTTGTCACTCATCCACATGCTGATGGGGAGGGGATACAGGCACCCAGCACTGGGCATGGGGGCACATCTGCAAGCGGGTGAGCCTTTTGCCACAGCAGGAGGGCTGCAAAGGCCAGTGAGCAGCCAGAGGCAGCACCACCACTGGGCACAGGTAGCCAGGCTTGGCTCAGCAGGCCAGAGGACTTGGTGGCAGGAGCCATTTGTGGCTCAGCCCTGTGAGCTCCAAGTTGTAACAATCACTGAGGAAAGCTGGGCTCAGTCCTCCAACTGCTCGTTCCCCCTTTGGCATGGCTTTTGGACTCTGGAAGCAGTGTAATGGAGTGAATAATTGGGTGAGTCTCAAGACAGTTTTTTGATGGTCTTGAAATCAGCCGGGTTAATAGGAGTTCCTCAAGCCAGCAACAGGGGAAGGGGAGGAAAAAGCTGTGACAAGAGGAGACAATTACCTGTCTGCACCAGGGGGGCCCAGTCTGAGCCAAGGGAGCTGCTACAGAGCTGGCACCTTCTCACAAACACGGAAGCTTGCCTGGGGCAATCAGTTCATTTCTGGCCAGGATTAAGTGCAAGCACACATAAAAGAGGCTTCGGTGTCCCTACACTTGGCTGGTTGACCTGCATGGGTCAACCCTGCAGAAGGACACAGCTGTAATTAGTCCGAGGGCAAACGAAGGAGAGGCTGGATGCAGCGGGTGGTGGTGGTGAGAGGAGGTGGGGGCGACCCCTCTTTGTGCATCCCACCAATGCAAATCCTGTCCTGGGGCCCAGATAAGCCCTGCTCCAAAATGTAGGAAGCCCAGGGCAGCAGGAGTGAGCTGTGGGGTTGGTGGCACATAAGAAGCACTGCCCAGGGCTGCGGTGCTGCTCCTGCAGAGGGAGGCTGCCCATGCAAACACAGCAGCAAGAAATCCCTTAGGAGTGAGTGACAGTAATTGGGAGTAATTGAAGCAATGCAGACGTGAAGAAGGCTTTTTAGTAATTCACTGCTCCCTATAATATAATATGAGTAATCCCCCTCTAAAGTGATGGTTATGACCACTCAGCCTTGTCGTTTTTTCGAGTTTCACCTTAAACTGGTTGTAAACTGAGATGGATCAGTTTCTGTGGGATTATTAGGAAGATCGCACATCTATTGCGCTTCTCAAATCAGCCACTTTTCCATGTTGTCTTTATTTAATGTCTTTTTCATTTTATTCACTCTTTAAAGGGAAAAGATGGATGTCCTTTGTCACTTGGGCCTGCTCTCCTGCTTATGGGTGCCATGGAAGGCATTTCCTACCAGGAAGGCAGATAAAACTTGCGTTTGGAATAACCCTCGTTCAGTCAATGTTCTCTGTTTCAGCAGAGGAGGCTCAGCTGCCTTCCAGGCTGTACTCACCACACTGCTCGAAGCCCTGGAGCAATGGCTGGTTTTAGCCTGGCTTCTGGGAGTCAAGTGGTAGCACTGCTAAAGGAAAAGGTGTAGGAAATGGAGGGCAAAGGGTCAGACTTCCCAAGGGGGTGAATGAAGGCAAATACCCCGGGTGGGAGTTACGAGATGTTCTGAAGAGGGTGAACCTTCAGACCAGGACAGGGAGCCTGGTGCCCGGTGCAGGGACAGCCGTGCCCCTGCTGCAGTGCCTGGGGGCTGAGGGCTTCTTGAGATAAATCTCCCCAGTACCCAGGGTCTGTAGCAAAAGGGAGCATTTCCACATTAGTGAAAGCCAGGCCTCTTGCGTGGCTGTCTGAACAGGGCTAATGGCACCACAGTGGGAATCCTCTGCTGCTATTTCACAGAGCGTGTCCCTCGCCATTTCAAATAAGGCAGGTTTGCCGGAAAGCTGGTGGGGTTCTTGTGAACTTTCCTTCTGAACCAAGTGTGCTAAACTGCTTCTGAGTGGCGTGAAATGCTTTAATCTGACATTTGGTATGCTGGTACGCGTCTTGTATGCTTGTTTCCATCGATCGCTAATTCCCCATTCAGGCAGGCTGTGAAGTGACTTCCCCTTCTGTGTGTGCAGTGGGCTATAGAAAATGCAAACATGTTGTAAGCAAACTCGAATGTGACCCACCATTACCTCTTAGGGTTGCCATTCAGGTGCACACAGTGAATGAGGTGGGCTGTGGTGGCCAGGTGCAGTTCAGAAAGGATATGAGTAGTTCTGCAGAGCAGATCTGGCACAGAGATTAGCACACAAACCAAGGAGCAAGGGTCAGAGCAGCACAATTAGAGCATTTGGGCAAGGAAGGTTTGGATCTGGGTTTATTTAATTCTCTGCAGCTTGATCATTCTGTAGAAGTTTGGAAAAATATGGGCAAATACATTATAGGATCACAGAATGGTTTGAGTTGGAAAGGATCTGAAGATCATCTAGTTCCAACCTCCCCTGCCATGGGCAGGGACACCTCACACTAGACCAGGTTGTTCAAAGTCCCATCCAGCCTGGCCTTGAACACTGCCAGGGATGTAGC
>JANHGB010039525.1:8107-24792 GCA_026283785.1 Coracopsis vasa
AAGTATGATTTAGTTCCTCTGCATTAAAGATACCCTTTAGGCCTGCGTCTCAAAAGTAAAAGAATATGAAAGAATACTGTTTGTGGCTTTCCCTGCATTTATTAAGATGAATAAGATGAATCTTTCATCTTATTTCACTCTTTTACTATCCACACATTCAAAATACTACGGTTTTTATCCAACTTGTCAATATACTCCTATCCGAAAGCATAATTAGTAGCTTGACTGTTATAACTATTCTTCTATTGGTACCCTCTGGATGCAGAATAAATTCCAAATTTCAGGATAAAGTGTCTATATACAGTTTTCCCATTTGTAAAAATGGAGATCTAGAGACATGATGAAGTCCTCAGTCCATAAATAGAGCAAGCAAGGCAAACTTTCATCTAAGAACTTGTACTGTAGCCAGTTGTGAAAGTCTTGTAAAACTGAGAAATCCCCTCATTGTCTCATTCTAAAGCACAACATATTCTAAAGAAACTGGATTTGGAAATGAATGAGTTAAGAAGCAGCTACTTGTTGTTACATTTAATTAAAGACCAACAGTAGTAACTGACCCTTGTGAAACTTTGTAGGAGAATAAAGCCCTATGCTGCCATAGCATGGTCTGCCAGGGTGTCCTAGAGCATCGCAAGGTGGTTAATTAGCAAGAAAAGGATCTTGCTATCATTTTCTTCTTTGTGACATCATCCTTTGACTTTTTAATATATGCATTAAGTTCCCTGACCTGCTAGTTTGCATAAACTCTCAAAATAGTCAATATATCATTTGGATTAAAGAAACCTCTTTCCTGTCTGAGGTTCTCTATGGTTCACTTCACAGTTCCCTCTGCAAAAACAAGTCCAACCTCATTGGTAAGCCTCTTCCTTTTGGAAACTTTGGTGAGAATCTCCCAAGATTGGGCTTTCTACTGCTATTTCCAGTATTTTAAACCTTTTTGCTTTGAGTTCTGTGTGGAATAGATATGTTGCCAGTAGATGGTGGTCAGGATTGGTAGCAGAATTCCCAAATTTTATAGTACCATTAAAATGTGTGTAAATTGTTTCCTTCAATTTATGTATTAGTATATAGCATGCCTTCTTGGAAACCCTGCTGCATCCCCCATCTCCATGAAGAAACACTGCCATTTCCTCTATACTGAATATCTCTGCATATACTCCCAGCTTCATCTGTAAGACATATTACCTAGAGGGCCATAGGCAAAGTGCTGGGGAGGAACAGACTTGCAGAAAATTCTGCTTTAAGTTATGTGATCCTCCTTACTTATGGATCAAAATATATGTGCAGAAGTGGTGGGGGATTGTGGTGTGCAGTGAAAACCCCACTGTCAAAAGTGCACAGGGACTTGTGTGGATCTACCAGGCAACACTGCACCCATCAGACTTCTTTGTAGGAGTCATAGGGTACAGCCTACAATGTAATGCCAGTCAATTAAAGAAAGCAAACTTGGCTGTAGTTGCTGTCACGGAGCCTCCATGAAGTGGGGGCAGAACCTCAGTATTCAGTGCTTTGGATCACAGTTCTCTGCTCCGTTCATTCTCTCTGCTGCTTTTCATCCCTTCTGTCTTTTTTTAGCAGTTAGCTGGCTTGAGAGATGCTTGCATGATCACCTGCTTAGTACAAACATTTCTTTTTAAATGGAGCCAGTTACAAGATACAAAAGTGAATTACAGAGATTTTCTTGAGCAACAGAAATGAAAAGAACACTTGCTTAGAGATGATCTTTCCAGGACAGCTAAGAGCTTATCAGAAATAGCATGACTGAAAAATAGCCAGGTGAGAAAAGCTGGGCTTACCTGCATGTGGAGTTTCCATGTTTACTGTGAAAGAGTACCACAGCATTTATCCATTTGTGGCTTTACTTGACTTGTTTAGGTTTTATTTCTTGGTAGCTCTGGAAAAGTGTTTTAATAGCTAAAAAACCTGTACTTAATTAGACACACAAAAAAACAGCAGACAGGATGTCTATTTCCTCACAGAGATACTGTTGTTTATATATTCTGCCTTAATATGAACAAGTCTACTATTATTTTCTGATATCCCTCTTGTTTAAGATGCTCTGAGTAACATGAAAGCTCTTTTTTGTACACCAGTCCTGAAAGAAGACTTGACAAGATACAGGCATGCTAGATGTTCCAGTATTGTATTATTCCTAATTCCATTTAGGAAAAACTTGTGTGTGGTTGTATAGAAGTTTATCTTGTTTAAAGGTATTTAAAAGTAACTGTGGATATGTGTGCAGGCTGAGGGGCAAAATCTGATAATGACTCTATACCAGTGCTCCTAGCCTGAATTTCACCAGTGTTCTAAGTGGTGGTTTTATTTTCTTGTTACTTGAAGTTAGTCTAAATACCTAGTGATTGAAAGCTGTTTAGGACAAGGGCTCTGTGATCATAAAGTATCTCACAGAAAGGGCCGTCAGAGAGCTGCAACCAAAAAGGAGGTGAGGTCTTAAGGGTTGTTGACTCTCCTCACTTAAATTTAAAAGTTGTGTGGGAAAAGTAAAATTTGTACCCAAAAAAGCTCTTTAAGTTACCTTAGGACTCAAAGCAAGTGTCAGAAAATGTCTGAATTTTGCTATTGATTTTGATTCTGTTCAGAAGGTATCCAGATCTTAGCTGGAGTGGCCATACAACACTCACCCCCTCCAAGCAAAGGAAGACATTATTGTGGATTAGAAACTAGCACTATTTCCTCAATATTAAATGCAAATTAAAGGTAGGAAGCATGACTTACATGGCATGACAGCTATAAACAACCTACTCTCACTGTGTTATTCATCCTTGTTTATTTTTGAGGTGGGGTTGGGTTTTTTGGTTTTGGTGAGGTTTGTTTGTTTGTTGTTCCCATTTGGCTTGTTTTCCTAGGGCTAATTATTAGAACATCATTAGTTATGTCTTTGAATATTTCAAATTTGCTTACTTTTCAAGTCATTTCTTGTGATTCCACAGACCTTCCCACTCTACTATGAAGGTTTGTTGCATCAAACATTTGCTCTCCTTTTTCTCCTCAATTTCTCCTAGCTTTATGTCTTTGTTACTATATGCCTTCAGTCTTTATTCTGATTTCACTCTTCCTCCCACAGAGCTGAGACAGAGAGAGCAGTATATTCCATGATCATCATGAAGGGAAAACAAGGACTGAAAAAAAAAATCCTGGAAGATGAGACCAGCGTTGACAGCGCTTCAACACAAACTCTTGAAAACCTAATCCATGCCAGGAGATGTGGAAATAAAGATGAGTCTATTACTCAGATATCATCCTACTCCATCACTATTATAAACATATCTGAACAAGACCTGGAGTTAAAAATAAACCCCTCTCAAATCACTTCATTGCATTGCTTGCATTGTTTCTTAAGAACGGTCTCTTTCCTCAAACTAAAATCACCTATTCAGTATTTCGCATCTGAAATCACAGCCTTATTTAAGCCTAAAGCAAGTCCTGTAGACCATATGAGACTTGTCTCTAAATATCATGTCTAAATGAATAAATACATTAATTTTCCAACGGATGTTGGCTGTCTATGAGGTAGCCACGTGGTTGGAAAACAGCCAAGACCTGGAGAAGCCTGTGTTCATGGCTCCTCTGCAGGTCATCCTTTTGTTGGGGTAGCCAGTAAGACTACAACACAAATAATTAGTAAAGGTGATACAGTCTACAGTCTTGTGTCTAATTTCATCTTACATCTGTCTGATGCAGTAAGGAATGATGTCTACCAGATAAGGAATAGAAAGGATGTGCATGTGGAAGAGTTCAGGTCTCTCAGTGGTTCCTGTCAGATCCATTTGGGGTAGGTGCCATAAATCCTCAGAGAGACTTATTCTTCTTAATATATATCTCTTCAAGTAGGAAAAAAAGATAGTTAAGCTAAGTTACGTTCATGTACATGTGTAATGGCAACTGAAAACTTAAGAAGAAAAATAAGCCCTCACTTATCAATGATGATCTGGCCCTCTGCAAGGCAGCAGATAGTCTGGCAATGTTCAAGCTGAGTAATCCCCTCTCCATATGTTTTTTAGATTCAATGTGGGGTATGTCTGAGGAGACTTCCAGTACCAAAAAGTATTTCAGTTTCTTAACATCTCCAATTTTCACCACCTTTCTTTTTCCAGAAGAGCTAATGCTTATTGATGGCTTATGAAAATATATGGCAGGCGGCCACTACCCTGCCTGACCACCCTAGATCCCCCAATGCTCTTTTATCATCAGTAAAGGAAAACTGGGAGAATGGTGGAACTTTTAATCATGTTGGTTTGGACAGAGAAGGAAAAAATATAGCTATCAAAATGCCAGTGAGCTCTGTAGTCCTTAATTTGATAAAGACAGCACAGATGGATGATGCTGTTCTCCAAAAAGAAGCATGCTCTAAAGTAATCACTCAAGCTTATGTTGTGACCTAGTGTATTGCAAGCTGTTCTGAGAGACCTACCTCTGCAGTGTGTCTGAATTCTAGTATATTCTTTGCTACAGGCAAGTTAAGTGACATGAAAAAACCAGACCCAGTGGTAACATTATTGGAAAGCAGATTCCTGTTCAAACAAGCTTAGAGATTAATAAGAAAGATTTCTAGTGACTAGACTCATCCCTGGCTTTTGTCTTCCTTCAGTGTAAAATAGGAGACAGATATTTGATAGAAGGAAGTCTGGCAAAGGTAAATGGTAATGATGGAGCAAAGGAGTCATAACATTCTCATGACAAAGCCCGGGTGCCCGAATAGTGAAATACAGAGGAATGTTGATTAAGGTGACTGTTAAGCTTCCCATAGGCTGCCAACTATAGCTATAGTATCCTCCCAAAAGCATACAGTGAAGTCAGTTCACATCTTTCTTTTCTATGCACAAACATTTCTAAAATGTAATTATCCTCTCTCATAGAGGGATGTTCCATTCCAATTTCTCTTTGCTGGGTTGTGTGAATGTCATCTGCTTCCCCGTGTTTTGCAAAGAAAAGCATGTTACTCATTGTGGCTATTTCTTAAGGCTAAATTTTTTGATACTGATTTCCATATTTCACAGTTCCTCTGGGAAATCTAAACCTATCTTTTAATGAAGATGCCTTTACAATTTACTAAAATTATACAGCTCTCTGTATCTGTGCTTCACAATACTTGACAAAGTGTGTTATGTCTATTTGAAATAATCAGTAGATTGCTTTTTTCCAATTAAATATAATATACAGTAAATATAATATACAGTAATTGCAGAAATGTAGACTGCACAGTTGTCTTTTCTAAGGATATCTGATGGTGCAGAGGCAAAGCACTAAAAAAATGCAAAGCCAAATTGTTGTGCAGCTTCTATAGTTGAAAAGAAATTTAAAATTTATGACTGTATTTTCTGGAGGAAACAAAATGTACATTTAATATTGGATAGAATGTCAAAACAATGGAGGAAGAGATAATGATCTAGTAACACAGAATCCATTTTCAGTAGAAAAAAACCAATAAGTTTGGAACATCTTGACTTGATCTTCAAGGACATATTAGGTAAACTTTTTTTTTTCTTGTTGACAGACTTTTGTAACGTTAAGGGGAAGACATTTCCCTAGCCAAGCCATTTATATGAACATAAGAGCCATCTTGTGCCATAGATTAGACTGACTCAGCACTAATATGGACTAAAAATGACATTTCTTCCTTGCTTTGTAGTAGCCATTTTCATCCTAAAACTGGCAATCATGTGGTAACTATTTTAATGCATTCAATTATCATGAGACATATACGGAGAATATTCCTTTTAGGCTGACTAGCATGCTGGGTATGCCTCACTAAGTGACCTGTTACAGATATAAACTAATACAACTAATTGCTTAACACTAAGCAGAAGCACAGAATGGCACAAGTTGTTACCTTTTTATGCAGAACTTTCGAATTCAAATCTGAATCCTGTTCATATGAGCTACATCAAATGGCGTTGCTTCTGTGTGTAAGGACCACATCACACTTTAAGACTGCAAATGAATCTGTAACTCCTTTCTCCATCCCCCAACCTCCCTAAATACTGTTTGATTTTTTGGAACATAAGACTTCTGACCTGCAAATAGGCCTAAACCTCCGAGTTGCTAGATCTGGGATCAGGTAACATAAATGATTCAATTCATGTGCTTAAAGCCGAGCACATGCAGAAATATTTACAGCTGCAAAGCCTTAGATATCAGTGTTTTCTTTTTAGTCATGTAATTGCCCCAAAATTCAGAGGCATGTGCTGGGGAGTACAAAAGGGAGCAAGGTACCTAACTACCACTGTAGCAAAGTGTTGGAATGCCTTTAAAAATGTAGTAGTAAGAGAAACTTCCTGATGTCTTTTACACTAAGCCACATATTATTTTGCAATAGTTCCTCTTACTTCACAACATGAGGGTTATAGCACATAGGCTAGAGGTCACATGGCTTTCTCTTCAGCACATTGGAAGAGAAAGAAACTAGGTTGACATATTCATGCCCCATGATGTAAATATTAACCTCTGCAAGAGCATCTCTACTGGATGAATTCTCTATTATTCCGATTGGTCAGTATCAGGGAATTTGGTAGTTCAGGTTCAGGAAAATGCTTAAGCAAGCACACATTTCTCAAATTTCTTGGGTATGCAGTTTTGAAATTTTAGGGAAAAAAGAATTACAGTAGTATTTCCAAACAAATCTGTATGATTTCCTCTAAGACGTTTCAGTATTTCTGCTTCTAATATTAGATGAAACCAGGATGCACGGATGATTGCAAAAATGGGGATCAACAAAAGAAAAACGGAAATTAATTTCTCAGAGCTCATAGGAGAGCTGAGGCTATGATCAAGCCTCATGACAAGTGGTTGATACTCAAACTATGACTCTCATACACGTGGCTCTCAGGATATTTTCTACTGGAGTAAAAATAGTAGTGCATTGAAAGGACTCTTGTAAATTTGGATGGCATACTAAAAGAAAGCTTTTGACTGCAATAAAAATTAAGCACCTCTGTATAAGATATACCTTAAAATTGCACCAATTTTCCAAGAGGTTTACCATTTGGCCTTAGCTTTCAGTGACCAGCATGGCTTTCTTTTCAGAGATGCATCTGGTAGCTTACAAATGTGTTCAATGAGGTAAGAGGCGAGCTAATTTGTGAAAAGAAGAGAAATAGAAAACTCACAAAACAAAATAAAATGAAAATATCACCTGAAACAGATTTCAATATATGCGTGTTACAACAGACCCCCTTAGGCATATGTAACTTGTGTGCATACAACAAAAGATAGCTTAAGCTGATGTTCAATTTGCCAGTTTATTGCAAGGGTGCTATTTTGACTAATATTAAACAGTCTTGACTGATGACCTCTGTAATCTGTTTGGTGCAAACACTTTCTTTCAACATCAAACACTTATTTTTTTAACCATCTACTTATTTGAGAGAAAAAGCTATATGTGGCCTGTGCAGACAATTCTGCTTTTTAATTGTTAAGGTTTTTCTGTATATGGTTGACAATGCATGAGAGCATTTTATGATGAGAGCATTGATTAACCTTGAAACATGTAATCTGGTTCCCAGGCTTGGTTCTAAAGAGTTTTTGGCTCTCCTTTCAAACATAATTAGCCAAAAAGCAATTACTAGGGAGCTGCAAAAAAACTCACCTTCTGGATTTAAAATTCACTTTCTTAGTTAATGTATTAGGAATCTGAGCATGCTGTCTCCTGCTTCTTATCAGTTAAATATACGCAGTGATACCAGAAAAAGAAACTGTGAATGCTGCAATTCTAGTTCGTTAGAAGTAGTCATACAGGGAACATCTATAAAAGCAAACAGTGCCAAGCAAACAGCTAAGGCTGTATGACTCTGGATTTAATAATTACCTTATTTATATCCATCATGCTAGGAAAAATATTGTAATTGGGATGGATTATGTAGAACATGAGGAATGGAATAATTAATGGAATAATAATAATAATTAAAAAAAAAAGCCAAGTCTGCTTTTTTTTTTTTTTTTGAGACTGGTTGATTCAGTGATAACAATGGAATACCATTAATTTACCTAAATTACTTTTAATTTTCTGTGTGAGATTAGTGTACATGTCTTTGTAGAGAAAGCTTTTCAACGGAGTACAATACTAGAAGATATTTTTTTCTGTCTTGCTTCTAGTCAACAAGGGGCCTGCACAGCTTGCTGAAGATTTTTGTTGCAGAGTGGCTCTCTCAGCTGCTAGCTTGCAGCAGGGCAACCCAGAACATATGCACTATCACTCGTGCTCTGTGCCAATGCCTTAAAACTCTCTGAGAGTATCTGTGCAGCAAAGCAGGACAAGAGGGTGATGTCCTGACTTCCACATTTCATCCTGTCTGGGTTTGGCAGATTAAGGGAATTTTGGTGTTCCTGACTGTCAGTGAGCCATCTTTTGTCAGCACTAATCAGCCCTGGAAACAATGGAAACAATAGTGTGTTAAGACTTGCACAGGCATCTGATGCAATCTACACGTCAGACAGTCCTATTGCATTACCAAACGTGTCTAAATGAATGTCCCATAACCCATATTTTTATGCTGGTGAACTGCTGATTGCAGTAGCTGTTCATTACATACACCTATATGTCTTCAGGTGATAATCCAGCATATTCAAGACTATTTAAATCAAACCATTTAATGTACTTCCTTCTTATTTAAGGGCACCAAGAATATTGAGTGGTATTCCAGCAAAGGGGAACTTGCCCTGAAGTTCAAAGGGTGAACTTCAGCAGAGCGGGAATGAAACCCTAAGAATCCTTTGCCTTGCAAAAGTGCTCATACAGGTTTTAGTGTGAATACAACTAAATCTTTGAGTATCAGCTGAGAAAGGCACAAGATTTCTGATAACCTAAATTAAAATTGATCACAATATTTTACACATTTTGAATGGTTTTCTTGCTGGTTTGGGTTTGGGGTTTTTTGTTTGCTTGTTTGTTTGTTTGCTTTATTCAGTTTTATTTTAAAGAGGAGAATGGTTATAGCAGATTAAAAAAAGCAACCAACGAACCAACCAACCAACCAACCAAAACATGTGGAGATACATGCTTCTGCAATGAAATACTCAAAACATTCACTGATGTTTTATTAATATGCTTATTAAAGATCTACATTTTGTAATGTTCCTATCTGAATTAAGCTCTTTCCTTTTTATTGTAGATGGAGTATAAAAAAACCCCCAACAGATTAGGTATTTGATCATGGAGACAAAAAAGCTGAGAAAGTAGTGTGTGTGCACATTACAATTATATTATCAAGGTTTTCTGTAATGTTATTATAGGCTGCTCCAAGTTACCATGTATGAAAACAAACCACACTGATTCCAAGCCCCAGAATGAGAGAAGTTAGGGAAATATAATCAGTGCAGCTGTGGCAACAATGCTATTGTTAAAGTAGAGGGAAATTTCATAAACAGTGAGTAAGAAGTCAAGAAGGAAATAGTTGCAGACAAAATCATTGCTAGAAAACATGAAAGCAACTCTTTTTTTCCCATCCCATCCCATCCCCTCTCCACCCTGTGAAAAGATTATCCATGGAAGGGGAAAAAAGGGTGAGGTATTGGGTGGTGTCCTGCATAAGGCCATAACACACAAAAAGTATGCATGCTTTTTTTCTCTTGGAAGAAGATGAGGGAAAAAAACGAGCCTGGAATTTCTTTTGGAACAGATACTGTACTTTCAGGTGCCATCTGTGGGCCATGCTTTGTATGAAATAAGGCTGTGTTTAAACAAGAATAAAAGAGATAAAAGATTTGACAATCTATTGAAACCATTGCTTGCAGCATGACATAGATGTTCCCAAGCTGGTTTTAAAATGCCTAGCTGTAAGAACTGGTGGCACTTCAGTTTCTGTGCCAGCAATGTGTAACACAGGGCTACAAATATTTCAACAAACACTAATTTATCCTGATTCTTATTGACAAAGCTACAGATGCCTTAGTCAAAAAAAGAAATGCCACTGAGTCAACAGCTGTGCTTTGCAGTGGTTTTCATTCACTTTGCTTTGGCATTGTTTTAAGAACGTCAGTGGCACTGCTCCTGCTTGACATCACTGCAGAAGAATCACTCAAAGTCTGATCCCCTGATAAATGCCATTTTAAAAGAAATTGATGAAATATGCAACTCCCCTTAGCATAAGAGATGCCAGGATTTAACCCACACATTTTAAACTGCTTCCATGAGACATTCAGACTCAAAAGAGATGAAACTTGACTGATGTATCATCCAAATTCACATTAATTTTCCATCTTCAGGGAAAATTATTTGTCTGAAGTGCAAGCATATGAAGCATGAGAGCAGGTGTTTCCTGATACCACCAAAACTACAGGCATATGAAAACAGGTTCCCAGTCTAGCCAATTTTCACCATACAGTTTTTAACAGTGTTTGGATCGTACATTGCAGTTTAAAGCATTTCTGGATTGTATCTCAGGAGTATGGCAGTGTTGTTCTTCTCTGCCAAAATAAGAGAGATTTTCACCATTTCTTTTGAAGTTAGGCTCTATTAAGCACCAATGTAACATTCACATTTTGGAAAAAAAGGGTTCTTGTGAACTGGCAGGAAGCATGACGTGACTTTCTGGTAATTATTTCCATGACATCAAGTTATTACCTTGCGAGATTTGTTTAGAATATATGTATTTGGTGCAGCTAGGAAAATTTATTGAACAAATGTGCCTACTGATATGGGACAATAAAATTTTAAAAGAAAGAACTGTGACTGTTGCTTCAGATCACTGTGATACATTGCTGGTATTCCAGGCCAGAACCCTGAGGTGAGATGTGCAGTGTCAATTCAATACTAGAAGCTAAAAAGGTTGAATGGAACTTAATCCTTTAGATACTAAGAGGCATTCTCTGTAAAGATTGCTGTATCCCTTAGCAGTAAATATCATACCATTATCCTTATCAAGTATCTTATCTTTTGCAGAATCAGGTTACTTTCCCTCCCTTTCCCCCTCCCCAGTCAATTTACAGACTTCAGTAAAGTAACTTCATCCCGTTTTGATTGTGCTTCTCTTTACTACCTTCAAGAATGTTCCCTGTTTTCTCCCTGCCAAAAATACTTCCTGTCTCCCAGATATATAAAACTGGCAGTGAAGAAGTTAGGTCAGCTGTGAGAGGATTTCCATGGAATCAATTAAAGCTTTCTGGCAGCAGGGAGGCAGACAGTGGGATGTGATGGGACTCATTTCACACAGTGTTTTGACCTCATCCAGTTTCTAAAAGTGCTCTTTAACCTCCAGCACAGCACCTCCATTGCTACTACCGCCCAGAACTTTTGAACATACAGTTCCCAGACAGGCCAGGTGTGCAATGAGGGCTTTTTGCCTCCATTTGATACCGGAAACTGTTTGGGGTTCAGTGGAATCCCAGAGCAGCAATTAACACTACTATTTTTTCTGACAGGAATATAAATGGCTTAGGGCCAGACAGAGCATCAATACAGTTATTGCCAATTACTGCAAACAAATAAATCAACCACATTTTACTGACTTTTTCTGAATTAAATTAGTACATTTTGAGAGTTTTCAGAGAACACTTGAGAGAATTCAGCAGGACAAGAAACAAGACTTGTTTCGCTGACATAATTTATTTGGATTTTTAAAGCGCTTTTGACAGTATACCTCACAAGAGGCTAGTAAGGAAACTACGAAGTGGGGAGGTGTAGATGTGTTTTGATCACAAAATGGATAAAAGAAAACAGAATTGAATAAATTGGTCAGTTTTCAATATGGCAGTGGTTAGCAACAGAACACTGAAAGATTAAGAGGACTTCACTATGTTCATTAATGTTCTGGAGAAAGGCTTAATCAGCATGGTGGCAAAATCTTCATGGAACTATTTTTTTTAAGAAGTAACAATTATTTAACTGGGCAGTTATTTAAGTTAGTCAGGACAAACCTAGGCAATTAGGCAGCACAATGGCAGAGGAAGTTCATGATGGAAAAGTCAAAATAAGGTGTGTTGGAAGGATATTACTAAGACACATTGTTGGATTTTGAATTAACAGTAACCACCCAAGAAAATGACCTGTGTGTCACCTTGGAGAGCTTAATAAAAACATCTGTTTAATGTGGAAAGGCAATCAAAAGTAAATGAAATGTTACCATGAATAAAGGGGTGAGGTCCCACAGAACCTGCTCTGGCCAAGACTGCCCAGGATGTACAGTGAATCAGTGCACTTTCTCACTGCTGCGCAATTTCTAGGATGAGTTGGCTGGTCCCCTGGAGGAGAGGAAAGTGTTGAGTACCTTTGACATTGCTTTCCGTTCTCTGCCCCCAGCTTTCTCCAAAAGGCCTTCCAGTTGCTGAGAACCAGCTGTTCATAGATTTCTGCTGTTGGAAAGAAACTGAGTTCATAAAGCAATCCCATTGAAATGTATCTATTTAACAACATACAGCATTTCAAAACAGATGAATAACACTACATTCACTTAAAAATAAACATAAAAATAAAAGAAAAAAGAAAAAATGGGTAAGGAGAGTTATTCAGTTCAATTGTGTTGAAAATTGCTCTAAAGGCATTGACTAATGCTCCCAATTAGAGTCCAACAATCTTTTTTGTTTGTTTTGTTTTAATTCTCTAATGAAACCAGAGTTAAGCAGTACAAAAACTCAAAAGCTAAGAATAGTTACAATTTTGAAGAAAATTTCTTTGAAGAAAGATTATTTACCACAGGGCGGCAGGGTTTACTAGTCTCTAAAAGCCTAAATTAATAACATCAAGCACCCACAATATCCAATTAATCACCAGGGTTTGTGTGTGGGAGTTCTTTTCACCTCTGTATAAACATAATCCCATAATAGCAAAACATTCCATTGCCTTCAAATTAACAGAGTACTATTCAGCATGTAAAATCATATTCTCTTTGCAGTAAAGTGATACAGGGTGGGGACTAGGACTGATAGAACTAGCCCTGCTCAAACTTACAGCGTGAGGCAGAACCCAAATTTTGATTATATCTAAGTGCATTGTTGTTCCTTATATAATCCACTTCACAGCAGAGTGAGTGTTCTGTACATGTCTGAAGCCAAAATAGTGCTGAACTGTAGTAAAACAAGAAAGCAGCTGATCAAAACGCATACACGGAGAACTCTAAGATTACCTAGTAACAGATCTTGTGAAACAGAGAGGCACTGGAAAGAAAACCAGTGGCCAGACTCTTTCGTTTGGCAGAATTGCTTTGTGCTAGTGACACAGGTCAGGTTCAGGTATCTTGAGAGACCCTCTGAAATATTTTGTCCCTTTAGCAAGGAAAGGCAGGGAGAGGTCAGGAGGGTACATGGGAAGGAGAAGAACATGGGTTAAGTTGTGAGATCTTGGAGAAGGAAGTAAAATTGAACTGGCCTTTGACAGGAAGGAAAGATACACTGGAAGATATTGGTGAGGTGTGGGCATAGGAGAAGAAGTAGATAAGCAGTCATTCTTATCACCTTGGAACTGAAACTGCCTGAGGCTACAACTGAAATGCTTAGCAGGAAAGCTGGGTTTAGATATTCCCAGTCTGCTGCATGTAGACAAGCAAGAGTGAGGGGAGAAAGATGAGCTGGACAACTGTCCAGTGAATATCAGCTGGGTCTTTCAGTAGCCATACAAACAAACAAGCAAACTCTATGTATAATGCTGTTTTCCCTGAGGCTGCCTTGTGAAAATAATAACACAAATATTTGCGAAGCATTCATAAACTGTAGATATGAATATTAAAAGAAAATCCCAACCAACAAACAAACACACACAAACAAATAAAATACCAGAGATAAACGAGCAATTCTGTTTTTACATCATGTATCCAACAGTTTGCAGTAAACAGGGCACAAAGTCACACACTGAAAAAAACCTCTATTATAGGTACTCCATGCCTGTTCATTAACTAAAGACAGTCCACTATGTGTACTCATTGAGACAGATTCCCCTGGAGAAAATAAAAACCAATATGGTCTTTAATCTCATGATTTCAATGGATATACAAAATTCTGACAGTTCCTCAGTTTGAATTCTTTATGATTTTGCAATCCTGCATGATCTTTCAAGCCTTTTTACTCAATTTTACGTGTGTAACATACATGTAATAACTGGGTTTGTAACAAAGAATGGAAATTTGATGCTGAGTGACATGATTAACCATTAACCTATTATTTGCATTAGATTTTTCATTAAAATCACAGCAGAGCCTGTTGCAAAAAAAGAAAAAAAATCCCACATATCTACTTATCTCAGAGCTCCTTGATCCTCCTTAGTCCCTTTACTTGCACAGGTATGGGATGCAATTGCACTGATTCCACCAATCTGAGGATGAATTATGACTGTATGTCTATGATAATAATGCTAGACTTCTCTTTCGAGTTTCCCTGACTTTTACATTACACAACAGTTGTGAACACTACTTTTGAATTGCTGCTTTATCTTCAGATTTTTTTTCCCCAGAATGTCTTCCGTGAAAAACCCTGCCTTGAAGATCTGATCTGTCATCTTTCCTGTTAGATGTATATTTGAGACTGTTGGATGAGTGGGAGTAATAGGATCCAAGTATTGTTTCTAGCATGTTATCACAATTTTATCACTCCTCTAACAGTCAGTGCAGTAGTGTCTTGCCAAAAGTCTGGGCAAGCTGCAGAGGGATAAATCTTGCTGATTCATCCAGTGCAACTGGAATTAAACTCATGGCACGGTTGGTCATAATGACTGAGTTGTAAAACCACTAATTCCTTCATTGTTTCACTATTTTTTACTTATGTTTGCAAATCTGCAGTTATGTTGGATACCAGCTGCTCTTTGATCATGTAGCAGAAGTCCTGTATTGTCTCTGCTTGAAACATTACCTTTGACTGTGAAATTTGCTGTTAGGATCCTTGTTTAATACTTCAGGACTGGATTACTTCAAAGTGAGCTATATGGGGTGCAATCCAAAATCCTACAAAACACAGAATACCAAAAGAAGAGCTGCTGGTTTTAGCAGCATTATATGCCCTAGTGTTCCTTGCTGTGAAAAGGTTCCTAATTGGGATTGAAGAAATAAGTTTTGGCTCTTAGACAGTGAGTCCTTGGTGCCTGGGTTCTTGTGGCCTGACTAAACACATTGTGCCAAGTCACCAGTGTCTCAGTGGAAATACTCTAACTAAATCCTTCACTTGAAAGACAGAAAGCTAACCATAGGGTATCCTCTGTTAACATGCTTTGGCTTTGGTATGATCTATTTTGTCTTCTGCTTTTCTATAAGTCTTACTAAACAGAAATGTTAGAGATACCTGTGAAACAGAAGACTTCTGGCCTGTGTCACTACATGAGCATCCTTGGGCAATGAAAGGTGAAAACAGTTTCATATTGCAACCCCATGGATTAAAAAAAAAAAGGTGAAAGAAATCCTTCTATAGAGAGAGAACACCACTATAGAGATTTATTTTCTTCTGTCATTTCTTCCTTTGAATCAATAAAACCCTGTAGAATTATGAGAACCTGTGCTTGTTATTTCATCACTTTTGAGCAATGTAGTAATCCCAAACTCATGTTTATGAAACTGTTATATCCTTTCAACATCTGTTTCCAATATATATGAGAACTAGGCTTATCTTTGTTGTCTAGTGCAGTTTGGCAGTTTTACTTAGGATTAACATCTCTATTGAATATACCGTTTTGTTGATCTGCTCTGAAATTTTGGACCAATACAATGAAGCTCACCTGGAAATAAAAGGTCTTTGTTTTACAGTTGAGGAAGATACACATCCTTTTGAACTTAGTAAAGTTCATTACATTAATTGACCAGAATATTTAATTATTGCCCTTTCTATCCCTTTTTCTTCTGCTGTCTTCCTGTATCATGGTTACAGGGTCAGAATCCATTTTATGATGGGAGAGTAAAGTGTCTTAGTTATATTTCCTACAACATTATGAACCAGCTGTTTTAACCATAAGTTGACCTTGTACAAATAAGTAAGTACAGATTTGTCACTTCCTGTAAAATTATTTCAAAGTAATATGTTGTGGAAATTAATGCAGGCTGGATGATCTCTGAGGTAAATCGAACAGGTCTGATCAAGTAAGATTTTATACACTGAAAGTTAAAAGAAAAAAAAAAAAGCAAATTTGTCTTCAAATTCTGACAGTTTTCATTAAACTGATGGTTACTATTTCCAAAAATGTTCAAAAATAGCATTAAATTTAGCACTAGTTTCCTCTACCCAAGTACAGTTTTAAAATAATATATTCGTATGGGTATATTCTTCCTTTCCTATCACATACTTTCTTTTTTTCTTTATTTTCTTGCCATCCACCTTGTTATTGTTTGTTTGTCACATTGGTCAGGCTTATGATCTCTATGGGACAAACAAGCAGAAAGGAAAGAGCTTTTGCTTCAATGTGACTTGTGCCTGCCAGCATAAATATAGGCCTGAGACTGAAAATATTATTTATGTCGTTTTTAAAAACCAGCCAAGGACAGCCAACATATTAATTGATGAATAAGCTCCAAAACCTAGATGACTGGGGACAAAAGGAGCAGGACTAAATTTAACTCAACATACTGTAACACACTGACATGATTACTTTTGTAACCACCTGGGATATGTTCTTACAGCTTTTCCTAGGTTTTATTCATTCATTACTCAGGCAAAACTCTTACTAATTTCTCTCCCACGGTATTTTCTCTGACTAATATGTAAGTACAGTATCTTTTTGTTGTCTTGTATGGCTCACACAGAACATAATCTTACTCATTTGG
>JANHGB010039531.1:0-23179 GCA_026283785.1 Coracopsis vasa
CGGGCAAGCTGACCGCTGCCCTCACTCACGATGGCGGAAGCAGCGTCTAGCTGGGACAGGCCACCTGTTGCTGCGGCGGCGGCAGCTTCCTATTGGCTCACACAGCGCCGTGCGCTCTACGCGCGGGGGGGGGGAAATAATTTCAAGGTGTCTTCAGTGATCTGCTTGCTGTGAATTCCCTTTTTCTCCCAGCCAACCCCACACTCTCATGGGTGTTTATGTCCTACCAGCTGCTCTTTTGATTCATACTCAGTTCTGTGCAGAAGCATGCAAAGTTTTAGTATCCTTATTGACTTGGAATGTTGTTTTGCAAACAAGTTATGCATGTTCCTTATTCTTGCTGAATGAAGGGTGCATGGATTTAATCCTGGAGGATCCTTTGAGCAGGATGCTAGTTACACAGAATCCTGCCAGCACAACTGGCAGTGATTATTTCTTATTGTGGGCTGTCTGTTTTGATAAACTCCCTCAAAACCCAAACTTGCTTCCTTGAAGACCTGTATTCTTAGAGCACAGATGCAAAGCTCAGTGCTGTTTCAGTGCTACTCAGGACCGCTGTTAGTTAAGCTTGTGGAATACTGATGTTTCTGGCAGGAATGTGTCCCAAAAATCAGAATTAAGACAGAATCACTGTCTCATAATGAAGCTGGATTTTAAGAGACCACCACAGTTTGGGTGGTTGGTGCTTTTGGGTTGTTTTTTTGTTCTTTAATGCAGAAGCTCCAAGTTTTCTACTGGTTGAAAAAGAGCTCTGTGTTTTTAAATGTACTTCCATGTTATTAATGGGCACTGAATTGTTCTGCTAAGGTTTTACCTTTTATGAGTTTGTGGAATAGTCTCAGATTGGGAACAAAACTTGTGCATTCCCAAATGACTTCCACTTAAAATACTCTTGTTGAAAGGACTTTGAAAAGTAAGATCAGAGTAAAAAGAGTAATGCTGAAATTACCAGGTTGAAGGTCAGATGTGGGTATGATAAACCAGCGAGCCCTCGCGATGCAAAAAACCCCATGAATTTATTCTGTTCTAAAACAGAACTCTTGATTCTGTGTCAGTGGGAACATTGCGATGCTTCTGCTTGAGTAACATCTTCAATGAGTGAGGTAGGTCTTGAAGGAAGAACTTTGGGTGGTTTTTCAGGGAGTTTGGAGAAGATCTTTCTCTTCTGAAACTGAAAGCTATTTGAGGGAAACATGTTAAGAATAAGCTGACATAAGGAAAACCATTTTCTCGACAGCGCTACGTGGGAGGCTTTCCACGGAGCATGGAAGGCTTTGTCACTCTGGATGAGGTTGGTGATGAAGAAGACTCAGATCATCAGAAACTCCGCAAGTCAGGCTTGGTGGTGAAAGCTGCTGCCAAAAACGATGATAGTTTGGCAGAAATCAAGGTAGACAAGATTGAGGAGGCAGAGCAGGAAAATGAAACCCTAGAAAATGGAACCAAACCTGAAGATAACTTGAAGGCTGAAAGCGTTGAAGCTTCAGACACCACACCAGCACAGGATAGTGAGAAAAATACCCATGAAAACACAGACACCCAGGATGAACAGGAAACAAAGAGTGTCCAAGAGAAAGCTCTTGTTCCAGATGAATTCAGGATTGGGCCATACCAGCCAAACATCCCTGTTGGTAAGGATGTTTCTGTTTCTTCTCAGATATGTCTCTGTGCATTGCAGTAGCATTTCTCATTTCATCTGCCTTTTATTTCTGGCAACACATTGCCTCTGAGCCTTTCATTTTAGGGCTTCCCACTCTTCTCCCCTTCTTCACTCCTCCTCTAACCCTAGTATTTCCTTTCTTTTTTTCCCTTATTTCCATACAGTTCTCCATAACACTTTCCTTTAGGTAGAAATTAAATTGAAGAGGTATATTTTAGTGACACAGATTCAATTAGAGGCACCAATCACAATAGTGGTGATAGTTCAGATTCCTACTAAATACTTAGAACTCAAAACTGATCACAGAACGTTGTTAGTTCTTTTGAAGGAACCAATAAAATGGACCCTTAAGCTGAAAGATTGACTTTAAACTTTAAAATCCAAGAAGAGCCTGCACATATTTAGTTGTTAGTAGGCCCTGGCTTGACTAAACTAAACCAAGGACTTTGAAAGATAAAGCAGCTTTTAATGTAAAGTGAATTATGGTTTTAAGATTCAGCTGAAATAACATATGACATGAAAAGAAATGATGTAGAGTAGATCTCTTAGTTTATTTTGTGGTGTTTACTTCTCTAGGTGTGAATTATGTGGTACCCAAAACAGGGTTTTATTGCAAATTGTGTTCCCTGTTCTACACAAATGAAGATGTTGCAAAAAAGACCCATTGCAGCAGCCTTCCTCATTATCAAAAGTTGAAGGTAAGGCAAAAACTTGTTCATTTTAACTGGCGTGATTCTTTCCTGGGGAATAGATCTGAATGAGACTGCACTGAGGAAGAAAAAAGCTGTTCAGGGAGTGGAAATTGGCTATTCTGTAACTTCTAACTCAAGCTAGACCTCTTCAAAACTTCATTTTGTGACTAGAATACACAGGATCCACATTTTAAAGATGGGCTCCAACAGTTTTGTTTGTAAACCTGGATTAAAGAGGGCATTCCAGTTGGAGTCAAGGCCAGGCTTAGCAGTAGTGGTGCAGAGTAAATACAGATGACTCAAATCCCTTCCAGTTGTCCCTTTGAGAGTGGTTTTAACCAGTCAACAGAGCTTAAGCTGAAGTTTTTATATCTTTAAAAAAGAAAAAATCCATATTTGCAACTTCTGATTTTGTGAGCATGTTTTACAATTCCCAGTTGGATTAGGTATCACATGATTGCATGGCATGAGTGATAATGCTGCTGCTCTATCTTTGTACTGTGAGCTGCTTTTAAATACCACCTCTGAGAAAGGGAGATCCTAAACAAAACTCTCATAGTAATGCAATGTGCACATAAAGTGACTTAATCCCAGTCAATTACTGAGCTGAAAGCAGACCCTGGGGGTCTAAAAAGAAAGTGGCACCTCAGATGCCAAATCATTTGGCAGATGCCACTCAAATCATTTGCTTTCTCCCTTGCAATAATAGGGAACCCTACAAAAATACAGGACCTTGGAAGGCAGATGGCACAAATAAATGGCACAAAGCAAACAACATTGTCAAGGAGCAGATCAGAAAATCAATTCCCATGCAGAGTCTTGTAGTAAGAAACCCCACCTCATCCATCACCCCATAGCGTGTTTTGTTTTCTTTTGATTTTCCATTGAGGTACCTGGTTATGGGACTTTAAAGACTTGATGTAAAAGGGGAAGTGGGGGAAATAATCCCAAGTTATTAACTTTACCACTTACACCTGATTTGATTTGCTTTATCCATGGCACAAGTGACTAGTGAGCTGTGCTTGAATGATTTCCTAACACTGGTGTGGTTCTAGAACTGGGGAGGGAAGGAAGGGTGGAAATGCAGCTTTTGTTTGGCAATGGCACTTCTCCAGCTGGGAGTGTTGGTCACTGTGAGAGCGAGTGAAGAAAGATGAAGTGATACCGTTACCAAATGTAATTGAAGCAGTAACAAATTCCTCCAACTTCCAAATAACTCTTCTTTAGAGAGGGGAGATATTTTGTCCCTGATTTTATAGATGGCAAATTCTGACCAGGTAAGTGGCACAGTCACTGACATGATTCCATGACATAATCAGAAGTCATTCTCTGGGCTTGCCAGCCAGTAGGGAAGGAGAGGCTGGCAGAGGCTCCCCTTTGGTGTTTCCTAGTGGCAGCCTGTGTGTTCAGTGACATGGTAACAACGTGGTGCTTCAGAGGAGCTCCACTTCAGCATACAGAGAAGTGCCATGCTGTTAGTTACAACCTTTGCAGTTAATAGTCACAGATTTTACAACTTCAGACTTGGGTTTGTGTTTCTGTTATTGATGTTGTGACTGTGAGAAACTCTTTAAATATATCCAAAATCTGATTGCTTTCTTTTAACAGAAAATTCTGGATAAAATGGCAGAAGACCACAGGCAAAAGAAAGAAGCTTAAAAGGAAGGAAAGGATGTAAGGAAAACAGTGGCTTTGTTTTTAATGTTAATCTTTTATAAAAGCAGTACCAGTAGTAGATGGAAATACTGTATTCTTTTTTGTTTTAGTGAGATACAGTAGGCATTATAGGTCTGTTCATGTGTTAAATGTTGCAGCAAAAAGCATATGCAGTTAAGTTAATGACAGAAATCTGTTCTTCATGTGAGAATGGCAACAAGCTTTCGTTTTGACACTTCAAGCTATTAAAGAAAAAAATCTTGCACCTTTGTGGGAAGCTCATCTATGGGAAGAAAACTTCTTCATTTAAGTGGAATTTGCTACTTTGGAGCTTTAGAAATTGTCTTTCAATTCCATTCTCAATAAAAAATCAAAAGTAACACTGTATTTCTAGTTTCTCTAGAACATTCCATGTTTCAGTCTGAGCCTAGCAGGTATTTAATTTCCAGTGTAAGGCTGTCATTGCATTTCACTTTTGAAAAGTCTTTCAATGTAAGTTCCATTTTTAAATGTTGAATTGCAGTTTCTTTTAATGTCATTGCTGTTATATAGCTAATAGGAGAATTAGTGATTAGTCAGCTTTAGAACTTTGTGCTTTTTTTGCCCCCTAAGCTCTTGATAGATTTTCCTATTCAGGTACTCCGTGTATATTTAGTGCAAAGTAAATGCCTGTTCTTCTCTGACCAGTATTATTTCCTTGAGCTCTTCCTGCTTTTACTTGAATCCTGTAGCTGTCGTACATCTCTAGTACATCCAAAAGCAGCATTCGAGTCCTGAACTGTAAAAAAGTATCTTTATATTCTCCACATGTAATTTTTTCATACCTGCATTTTAAACCCAGTTTTGTTTAAAATCTGGTTTTGTCAAGAATCTTTAGAATTGTGCTCTTAATGTTACCTGCACATGTGAGATGTGGACGGGAATATTTGCATGTGTAACCTGTGTTTATCTGTAGTTTTTGTTATTTACTGCTTATTTGTGAATTCAGGTTACTAAAGTGATTTACCAATAAATAAAGCTAGGCGCCAGTACTTTGTTATAGCTGTTTGGCATGTTAACCAGTGTGTTACTGAACTCTTGACTCCTGTGTTCATGATACCCCACTGAACCTCTAGCTCTCTTTTTAAAACCTGCATGTTTTAACACCTGTGAGTTAGCAGCTTGTTGCATAACTTTTTCTTTCTCTTTCCTAAACCCTCTTTCGTTTCCAAACAAATTAAAATATCACTTGTTAAAACACTGACAGGTATATTCTGCTGACAGTTTTATTTCTTGAGTGTTAACGGCATCTCCGGCAAAGCTGAAGCTGAAGACACCGCATGTTCATGCGGATAAACAGGGCTAGGGATGCCTCCTCCAACCTGAACTTCAGGGAGGCTTCAGTGCCAAAGAAGGGGTTTCAGATGTTGAAGGCTGAACCCTGATGGTTAATTTAGTTAAGCAAATACCTCTAGCAGACACAAGATGGTTTTGTGGAGTTGAAGTCTTGATAACTTGTCTTTCCAGTTCCAACTTCCTGCTGTTGGATCCCCACAGAAAGAGAAGGTGTGATCCCTTTTGTGCAAGAGCAAAGTATAACTTGAGTATCTCCTACTGCAATGGCAGCAGTTCCCCTGGGGCCTCCATAGTGGTGCAGTGCTAATACACAGCTTGTGGTGCAGATTTTATTCAAATGACACATCCAAATTAGGGATTCTTACCATGCAGTGACTCATTCTTGCACTTTCACAGAGATAAGTTACTGCTTTGTACACTGTCTTTATCAGTTGTGCTAAATTCTGTTTGTACTTGTGTGAAATCAATTAAAGGCAATGCAGAGATGTAGTTTTAAATCTCCCCACCTTTCCTAGGCCCCCGAAAGAGAGCAGCAGCAGCCCTGTGGTCAGTTCTGACTATGTTACAGAGGGATGTACTTGGCCCCTCTCATGCTCATGATGACGCTTGTCATTCCTCTGCCTCCAAGGAGCTGCTTAGTTCATCAGCCAAGCAGAGGACTTGACTTCAAAGCAGTCAGTGGTTGGTAGTCATCCCCCTTTCTAAAGATGGTAGATAAGAATTCCTTTTGAAGATCTCCACCTCCCCCATGCACTTCAAGTTTCCTTACACCATGCAGTTCAGAATAATGCATGGAAACATGGGGTTTATTTTTAAAGTAGCCTTTCCTTAACCACCACCTGCAGTGTAAGTGGCTGTGCAGTTTGTGATCTTGCTCCTCAGCCTGTTGTAAATGCTAACCTGTGTAAGTGCTGGGGGTTAAACTGTAGGAGGATGTTACATCATGTTTGGTATCCAAACATAAAGAATTCCCAGGTGCAAAGGAATTGTTGCATGGTCCAACTGAAGAGTCAGAATATTCCTCGCTCCCATCAGCTCTTGGCATTGGCAGGGGGGAGATGCCTGTTATTTCAGACCCATGATGTGGAAAACTAATCCTGTTTTCTAGGCAAGTGCATATACCTCTTCTTGTGCAAAATACTTAGGCTGTTTTTTTTTGATACTAGATTAATTGAATCAAAATGAATTCAGTTATATGGATAATTCATCATACATAAGTGTGTGTTTCAACACAAACTAAGAAACACTAAAATGACTGCAAAATTAATGTTTTAACTTCTTTCACAGATGATTATTGAAGACAGAAACACAGTAAAGATATTTTAAGTCATGTTCTTCTATAAACTAATTCTGTCCCTCTAATCAAGGCATAATATCATATGCCAGACGGCATGAATTCAGATTCCTGAGTGGTTTCCATGGCAGCATTTTAGAATAAGTTTCCCAGACAGTTGCAGATTTCATAGAAGGACCAATGGCTATTAGGTATTGAACTAGAACACTGGAGGTGGTACAAGTGCTGTTGAACCAAATTCAATCCATTAAATATTTCATTTTTAAAAAGCTGCAGGTGATTCATGAGAAATGTGATCCCAGCGGTGTGTAGGAAAAGCAAGGCTCTGGTCACAGTGGGATCTGTGGGTTTCAGCTGAGATATCACTAAAACCTAAATTTCCACTGAAGAGGGCATAAAAATCAGAATTATTCTGATATTGCATGCAGTTGTCACAGATCATTAATGCAATCTATGACACTCCCCAGGAGAACAGCCTGATATGGAGTTCTTTTCCGTTTGCTTCAAAACGTTACATTCAGAGCTTTATTTTCTTCACCCACACGTGCCCTGGCTGAGGTATCCTTTCTGCAGTAGCTGAAATGACACCATGAAAAGGAAAGTCAAAGAAATAGCAACTGTTAGAGTTAATGTCCTGAGGAATAGTCTGTTAGCAACAACTTTGATTAGTGAGGGACACCTGACAAATCACAAAGCACAGGCCCTGTTTATATTATTTATATTGAGCTTGTTTATATTTCTTCCCTCCCAGCAAAGCCAGGTCTGAGGACGGAGTTGCACCATTCGTACTTTTAAAATGTTAATTGCATCAGATTTTACACCCTCCTACCTCCCCACAAGCCCTTTTCACCTCTTACTTGCAAGACAAAATCTAAGAGGACACATAGATGTCAAAATGGTAGGGAAGCAAAATCAGACCTAATACCCACAGGAAGCAAAAACAAGGCCAAAGACTATCCTGGTCCTGCTGCCTCTCCAGAATATGAGAACTAGACTGTGTGACACATCTCTATGCTGTCATATCAGGTCTCATCTAATCCCTGACAACCACTTCTAATTCCTGAACTAAGTTTCATGGCTATTTCTCCTCTTGGTATTCAACTAAGATTTGCAAACAGTTTCAACATACTGGTTTATACACAGCTGAAGATTGATTTGACTGCTAGTTCCTGAGAATTGCTGTGGGTTTGGATTTCTTAGCCAGCAACAGCAGCTGTGGCCAATTTTGCTGAAGGGATTATCCTCAGATTTAGAAGCAAAGAAAGTGCTCCCTTCAATGCAGAATGCTGAATTCATGCTTCCTAAGCATCAGCTGATACTGATGTGGGCATATATGGGACTAAATAGGAGAATATAATATCAGCATAAGTGGAAATGGAAACTTTGTCAATTGCCACATTTTTCCTTGTGAGCATGTTCTGTACTACACATAACAAATCATTATGTCTTGAATCCTCATTCCACCCAAGTAAAGAAATTAACAGCGTCTGCCTTGATCCCATGGAGGCTCTTCCTAACCTTCCCAGGTTCTACAACTGAACAGAGATATGTGCGTGCTTGAGCCTTATAGTTATAATGTTATTGAAGAGGACAAGCTGGATCCTTAGCCATGGCAGGTGGAATATCTCCAATTCAGTGGGCAGTTACAGTGACTTAAAAAATTGATCATCTGATCACACACAAACTGTGATCTCTTAACTGACTCCTTTTCTTTGGGAGCCGGGTAATGGTGTATTGTTGTCCTCTGTGAAATTAAATAAAACAGCAAAGCCTAGAGCCCTTCATCAAATGGATTTTAAGTTTTCCTTTCTCCATGACTCTGCACTTCATTCTGGTTTGAAATAAATTGTTCTGGAAGCTGGAATTACTTTTTTGTTATTATTCTAGAAAAGGTTGGGCTGAATATTGTTGATAGATTGCATGAGAGAGAGCAATGACACAAAGATGGTTTATGATGGAAAAAACGGTGTGATATGAAAAAATACATAGCAACCCTCTGTTTATACAGCTATTAAAATGTTGTAGGGATCAAGAAAGATTAATGTAAAACATTTAGTGTGAGAGGAAGCAGTGAGGATAGGTTAATGTACTTAGTGAAGCTGCTGTAGAAAACAATGACATAGAATCAGAGCTGGATGGGAAAATTTACCTCTGGTTGATGGTCAGCTGCAACAAAGGAAAAGGTCAACAATTTGCTAGATCTGTTCAGCAGAGGACACGTGACAGAAAAGAAAGTGTTTAACCAAAATATGTGCTGGATCTCACCACCCACACAGAAGAGAGCGATGCCATTCACTGTGATCTGTATGATTCAGATAACCAGGGCTACTTTTTATTAAGGCTGTCAGTAACTACCTGATATGCAATGCATCATCTGTTATCCAGCTAGGTTTAATATCTGAGAACAGTTTAATTGCCTAAATATGTCCATGTAGACATATCCTTTATATTTGTGGTCTCTCTTTGAAACACAGGCTGTGGTCCTGTGAAAGGCTCACTCTGTATCTTACCTTTTTCTCCATACCATTTATTTGTCCTGCTGACTGAAAACCCAAGAGATTGTCCACTCCTTGTTTTTGCATCACAGAATAAGGCTTTGATCCTTTCAGGGGCTCTGCACTCAATAATTATTACTACATCTAATGATATTATAATAAAATACTAAAATTCTTAATTTTTCTTCAGATATGCATGGAACATTTGTCATCCTGATGCCTCTCAGCCTGATACTGATGGTTTTTGGAGGAATGATTGGATTCATCAGTATTCTTGCCAGGGCATACCTACTACTTCTAATGACAGGACTGCTCTTTCTTTTTGGAGGTACTATATCAAACTCCTGTCTTAACTGTTTCAAATAGTAAGACATTTTATCTGGGAAACATCACTTTGTCTTCCTGAGGAAAAAAGCTAAGCAAGAATTTACTTTCAGAATAATGCTGGTGTTCATTTACTTGGTGTCTGCTCAGCTCCTGACAGGGTTCTGGAATAGAAAGCTGCCACTCAGAGTCAGGAAAAACAAATAGTCACACACAATCATATATCCTTGTGGACACAGAAGATTTAATACCTTCTCAGCACAGTACCCAAATTCTCCACGGACAGGGTAATGGAATAATGGAGGAGTGACTTTGGAATTAGTAAAGCATAGGGTTCGATAGACTTGCACAGATCTTAAAACTGTTAAGAAAACTGACATTTTTTCAAAGGTACTTGACCCTCAAAAGGGCCTTGGTAGGCATTCCTGAGTCAGATTCACTGCTAACTTTGAACTAGAGAGGAGTCCCCAAACTGCAGGTCACAAAAGGAAACCCCAAAGAGTTATTTTAGTTGGAGTGTAACATTTCAATCTGAAGCTGCTAAAATTCTTTTACATTTTGTGTTCTATTATTTTTGCTGTAACCAAAACCATTTCATTTATGAAAAAAATGTTCAGTCAAAGTAGAAAAACTGCATTTAAATCCACTTCCATTTTCTTCTCCAAATAGATTTTCAGTACTGTTTCACGATGTAACTTAAACAGAAATTTTCCCCAGCAGAAAAGGGGATCCTCAATATTGGCCCTCGCCACCTGATCATACGATCCCTGTTTCTAAGAAAAGAATGCCAAGAGATTGCTGGAAGCAAATGTTGCTGTCTCAAAGTCTTGAATGACCTTTTAGTCTGAAATGCTCTTACAAAGAACAACCATCCTCCACTATGCTTTTCTTCTTCAAAAAGAAAACGTAAGTTCTGTTTCCTTAGAACATCAGAAAGCTGTATTCACTAAAAAGGCTTAGGCTGTTTGAAAACTACTCCAAATAGTAAGTGAAAGATGAAAAGCCATGAAGGGGAAAGCATGATTATCCTGCTGAGGAGTGGAGTACTATGCCTTTCTAGCACACTTGGGGTTGCAAAGGGAAAAGGAAACACAAAGGCTGTAGTAGGAGAGGAGCACTTGAACATGTTTTCAAGATGTAGCTAGTGCTGTTTCCCAGGACAGCATAAAAAGACTGACTGCAGGGGGGACTTTGATGTGACACCAGACCCTCTTCCTGCTCAGGTGGTATTGTTCAGCTTTTTCAGCTGCACTGAGGCTTGATGCATGTAACAGGTATGCACGGTTTTATAGGATATTCCAGTTCACAAAGTTCAGTATTGATTAGATAGTTATCTCAGCAGAAAGAAATATTTTATGCAGCAATTTCAGAAACCTGAGTTTTTTTCAAAGTACCAGAACTGTTCCACACCCCAGGGCATTCATTTTGCTTCCCCATTTTGTTGAAATGCAGCCACATTTAAGAGGGATCACAGACCTTGGCATACCTTGTTGAAAATGTCAACAAAACAGTCATTTCCATTTCTGCTGGCAAAAGGTATAAAGTGATTTCTCCCCCCACCCTTGCAGAGGACTAGAATAAGGTACAGTCATCACAGCATGGTTAAAAACAGTAATATGAGTATGAATTTTGACTGTTGGATAACCCAATACTCTTCTGTCTTGGTTTGCCTCTACTCAAACTTGTCTTTCTGCCAAAAATGCAAACTCATCTAGACTTACACTGTGATTTAACAAAAAGCTAGACCAAAATTTTTCTCCCTCAGAATCAGATAAGACACTATCTTGTCCTACAAGTATTCCAGGATCTATTTTCCCCTGGCTACAGTCCTTTAATCCAGGGCCTTTCTATCACATGTTGCCTGCCACTGATCCAAGTAAAGTTATGACTTTCGTTAACATATGTCCTTTGAGTGACATAGATGCCAGGCCCAGGATGTAGCGTGTACTTGTGCGAGATGTGCTGTTCCTTAAGTTTGGTAGCTGCTCTACAGTCCTTTCATTCTGAAAACATCTGGCTTTATTAACTTATTTTTAGTCTGCTCCAAGGATGTCTTTTGCTCAATTATTTGGAAGTGATTAATAGTCATGACTCCACAACACTTGGTGGGAGGAGACAGTAAAGACAGACACACGTACATTGAACACTCAAACCCGAAAATTAGAAAACATCCTAAATTCAGGTCACTGACCTGAAATGCAACAATCTCTGTCTCCATGGGCTTTCTTGCGTAGAGGTATATAAATGCGCGTGGTGCACAGCAATGAGAAATCAGGATGCTTTATAATACAGTCTGGAGATGTACATGCATTAGATATCCATAAAAAACATGACTAGATTTTTATTGTGGGAGGCTTGCTGTTACACATTTTGATTCAGTATCTAACAGTGAGAACACATTAAACTCAGTGACAGAAATAACCGTCCCTTTACTTCCCTCTCACTCATCCCCAAAAAACAGCCTCAGCTAGATTTCAGAGGTAAATGGGCTAGCTAGTTACCTAGCCTGGGTAGATAGAAAGGATTGACAAAGAAGCCCTAGGAGATACCCAGTTAATTGTTTTTAATTTCTGCAGTGGATGCTAACTAGCTGAATATGCTTTTCTTTCTCAGCTCTTGTTACACTTACTGGGATCAGTGTTTATATTGCATATTCAGCTGCTGCCTTTGAAGAAGCTGTCTGCCTCCTGAGGAGTAAGGATCTCCTGGTAGAAATTGACATCAGGTTTGGCTGGTCACTTGCACTAGTCTGGATCTCCTTTGTTGCAGAAGTGCTCACTGGGGCTGTGTTTCTCCTGGCAGCAAGAGTTGTGGGTCTGAAACAACGACGTGAACAGGCGTTATGAGCAACATGTATCATTGCAACATCAGAACACCACAGAGCCTAGAAGTGTGGATTGCTTGGTCCATCTGGTCACTAGGGGTAATAAAATTGGCAAGGCTATGACTGAGTGTCTTGTCAGCTGCTGTAAACCTTTCTCCTCACAGTTAGCTACAAAAAACAAAGATTCTGATAAATCAGTAAAACATATCAAGTGTTGTCAATAAGGAAACTCTTGTGACTTTAGAAGGAAATACATTGCAGTGTTACCGTCTCCAAAATAGTTTCATCTGTCAGCAAATGAGACATCTCAATTCATTGCTTAGAACAGGCAGATTTCTTGCTTTTTTTCTCCTTTCTGCTGTCCCAGCAAGGTGCCTCAAAGTACCTTGCAGGCCAGTATGCATGGTTCACTTAGCTTTTGGTTACTTCTCTGAGAGTCCTGATAAACATGCCTCCTAGGATTCCAGGCATATTGGCAGCTTCTACCAGCGAGGTGCTCTGAGATGGCTACCTTGTGATATAGTGGGATCTTGAGGCACCCTCAGTAAATTTGCTGACAACAGCAAGCTGCATGGTGTGGTCAATACATTGGAGGGAAAGGATGGGATCCAGAGGGACCTGGACATGCTGAAGAGGTGGGACTGTACAAACCTCGTGAAGTCCAAGAAGACCAAGTGCAAGGTCCTGCACGTGGGCTGGGACAATTCCAAGCACAACTACAGACCGGGTGGAGAATGGATTGAGAGCAGCCCTGAGGGGAAGGACTTGGTGGTGTTGATCGACAAGAAGCATAACATGAACTAGCAGTGCGCACTTGCAGCCCAGAAAGCCGTGTATTAGTGACTATGATGGTGAAGTTCTCAAGTGTAGTGCAGTGAGAAAGATGCAGCTTCTTTTCCAGATGTTTTAACCACCTACTCTAGCCAGCCACAGTCTGTCAGATGCTCAGGCTATACACTTACCAGTTTCAGCTTATTACTGCCTGCTTTTTCATTTCTGTAGTGCAGAAGATGAATCTGATGCATTTCCCAGTTTTTACGCAGCAATTTTGACAGTGCTTCTTTTTAAGGGAATTTGTTCATGTGCTTTGTGCTAGAATATACTTAACTTGTGCTGAAAACTGCTGGCATAAACTGGAAACACAGAATACCTGTGTTTCATCTTAGCTGCCATGAAGTCTGGGTTTTCTTAATTAGTTTTTCCTCTGAGTAATAAGTGTTTAAGACAAAATTTACTTCACTGCCTACCGAAGTTGAGGAAGAATTTTCCCCCTGCCTACTATGGCTTTCAGTAAGGCTTGGATGTGTTAACAGCTCCGCTACGTTTCTGTTAGACCATGTATTTCTGGAGGACTTCAGCATATCACTGTTCACGACTGTGGCTCAGGAGCCGTGTCAGCAAGGCACACTGTGTCACTGGGCAAGTCCCTTGTACTTTCCCCAGTAGTGCAAAGGGCATCATTTACCTACCTCTGTTAAATATCAGACCAATTTCATCGTGTCTCGTGTTAAAAGATTGCGCATTTACTGAGCTCAGCTCTAATCTTAGTCACACAGTACCAATTACTTTATAAAAAAATAGTGGCAGGGAGCTTCTGAGACCTTGCAGTCTTTGGAGATATAAGGAAACATTATTAGTGCCATGCTGTGAATGGAGAGCAGAGGCAGAAAAACTGTCCAAGGTCACCTGAAACCAGAGTTTCTGAATCTCAGTCTAAGACCTTAGTTGGCACACCTTGCTTGTTACCGGGATGAAGTAAGTCCTGAATAGACTGAGCAGTAGAAATTCTGTGAATAGGCAGTGCAATTTTGTAATTCTCACCTGCTCCCACATTGGTTTTCACGTATCTTCCATCTTGCCTTGTGCTGAGACTGTGTAATTGAGTCATTTTGCAAGCTAAAGCTCAAATCAGAGCTGTAAGAAGAGTAAGAAAAAAATCCTTTGTAGCCAAAGTTCCATGTGCTTAAGTGAATTATGTAAAATGTGATATTTCTATGTTTTGGTGCTGGTGAAGCTATTTGTAATGCAATTTGTATGATGTTACTCAGACATTACTGGAAACTGTAACAGTAAAATGTCATCCGAGTTATTTTTTGAATATTTATTGCAGGTGTTATTTTCCAGTGGTTTTGAATGTTATAAAATTAAATAAAATGACGTCTCGGAGCTGGGAATTATTTACCAAGACATGGAAGATCTAAGATATATATTTTTCTTTAACTTTTTCTGCAGATCTATTGTACAGATTGCATGATGCTTTTGAAGTGCCTGTGTCACATGTGGTAGGTATTTATAAGATACTTATGCAGCTAGAATACAAAATAGTCATGTGATCAAATCTAATTTAGAAAGCCAATGAATTTGTTATTGAATTAGAGCAATTCTCATTTCCATGGCTTTCCTAAATTTCTAATTCTGGCTTCCTGCAAGATCTGGTACAGTGGTAATAAAGAGTGTCTTCTGCTCCTGAATATTTGTATAACCTCTGAATTTCTCTGAAATTTGGTCTGACTACAAATTAAAAAAGATGGTTTGGAATAGTTAAATTAGCTTTGAACATTTTGAAGGATTATGCTAGAAAGAGAAAACATCCTGGAAAGGACCTTATGTAATTTGGTACAAGTGACATTATAATCTTCTTCCTCTTGCTGAAGCTAATGTTTATTTAATACCCAGTTCTTTGCTGTATTTTCTCCAAAATGTGTTACTGAGATGAGGACACTGACTGTGCCCAGTATTTTCTAGTGAATTTCAAACTCATAGGCAATTGGTCTCATTTAAATTGAAGAAAAACATGTGTACTGAGCAGAGCAGTACTTTTTGAATGGTTAGAGTACACAGAGCTACTGGAAAATACTAGTCACTAATTCAAAGAATCCCTCAAGGGATGGCAGAGAGGGATAGGGGAGGTCAAAGGGATCCTTGTGGGTGAAAAAAGTGCAGAAATGCAAGACATTTAAAGGAGATGGTGGTGAATATAATGTAGACATGAAAACACAAGGATTTAGTCTGGGTTTGTGCTGTTGGACCTCCTGTGGTAGTAGATGAGAATTACCTGCCTCTGAAGAGCAAGAGGACATTGTTGGTTCAGGCACTGCTTCAGTTAAAATAGCTCCATGTATTTGTTGATCACTGGTCCAAAGCCAATAGACCTGTGTTGTGGGTCAATCAAATCAGCAGGATAATGAGAAGTAAAACCAAATCTTAAAAACTCTGCTCCCCAGCCCTTCCTTCTTCCCAGGCTGAACTTCAATACAGATTTTCTCTACCTCCTCCCCACCAGTGGCACAGGGGAATGGGGAATGGAGGTTGTAGTCAGTCCATCACATGTTTTTTCTGCCATTCCTTTCTCCTCAGGAGAGGGCTCCTCACACTCTTCCTCTGCTCCAGCATGGGGTCCCTCACATAGGAGACAGTCCTCTATGAACTTATCCAGTGTAAGTCCTTCCCACAGGCTGCAGTTCTTCATGAACTACCCCAGCATGGGTCTCTTCCATGGGTGCAGTCCTTCAGGAGCAGACTGCTACAGCATGGGTCCCCTGCAGGGTCACAAATCCTGCAGCAAACCTGTTCCAGTGTGGGCTCCTCTCTCCACAGGGCCACAGGTCCTGCCTGGGGTCCTCCATGGGCAGCAGATGGATATCTCCTCCACCATGGACCTCCATGGGCTGCAGATGGATATCTGCTTCAACACAGACCTCTATGGGTTGCAAGTGGGTATCTGCTCCACCATAGACTTCCATGGGGTGCAGGGGGACAGCCTGGCTTACCATGGTCTGCACCATGGGCTGCTGGGGAATCTGCTTTTGCACCTGGAGCACCTCGTCCTCCTTCTTCACTGACCTTGGTATGTGCAGAGCTGTTGCTCTCGTATTCTCACTCATCTCTCCCAGCTGCAATTGCTCCTGCACACTTTTTCCTCTTCTTAACTATATTATCCCAGAGGCACTACTGCTGTCACTGGTTGGCTCGACCTTGGCCAGTAGAGGGTCTGTCTTGGATCTGGCTGGCACTGGCTCTGTGGGACATGCGGGGAAGTTTCGAGCAGCTTCTCACAGAAGCCACCCTTGTGTCCCCCTCCCTCCAGCCTTGCCAAGCAAACCCAGTACAGCCTGACTGACCCTATGCAGACACATGTGATTCGTAATTTCCTCCTCCCAAATCTGAAAGGATGTCAGAAGGGAGATCCAAAAGGACATGCTCTGTATATGCCTAGTTGGTCAGCAGCAGAGGAGAGCCGGAATCTACTCAGAACCTCCCCAACAAGGTGACCACAGCAAAGCATGGAGTGCCTGCCTACTGAAGCTGTTAAGGAAAACTGGAACTGGCCCATGAGACAGATCCAAGAGACTTAGATTTTCCCAAGCTTGATTGACACCTTGGGATCTCAAGTAATCTAGGCCTCCAATTTTATCACTTACTTTTTATTGTTTTGCAAATGAAATCCAGTGATCTCAGCTAATTTAAAACTGAAAACAAAATCTAAAGAAATCTGAGCCAACTTCATGAATGCAGATATTCTTTTCCCTGGTTCATTTTGTAAATTCCTTGCAGTGAATCAGTTCATAGTTAGCCAAGATATATCAGCAAAAAACACATGTCAGTTGGCCTCCTGACTGCCATTTTCATATTGAGAGACTTAAGTTTCCCCAGTTCAGGACCAAAAAGGTTAGAATGAATGCTCTGACTCTGTACTAGAGAATCAAACATCCCTAGAACTGGTATAACTGTGTTTACAAGAGACCGTTCTGTGCCTCAGGAATCCCAGTTTGTTTGCTTAGTGAGCACAGTTGTTAGCCCGGCAATTGCAAGCTCACAAGAATTTGGTCAGATGTTCTTGGAGGCCAGACGAAACTACCTTGAAAGCTAGGTTCAACCCCCAGAGTTTAGTCACCCTTGGGTTAGGTTACAGGTGTTTAATGGATTGCATTCCAGTTAGGTTACAAAAAATAAGATCATTTTACTTTTACTGAAACATTGTAGTGCTGTTTTAATGTAGTAGCTTTCTCCTATGTTTTACACATCAGCTTTAACCCTAACTAGGCCCTCAAACTTTTCTCTCCCTTTTTGCCAATCCCTTCAGCAGCCATATCACTGTCACATTCAGTCTTTGGATGCATATTAGTAATGGCAGTATATATTGCTGGGTCTTGTTCACCTTTGGCATTTGTATTGCTCGTAATCATAGTTTGAATGCTCTGACTTGAGAAGCATTTTATATTTTATAATGGTGTGCACAGAAAGAGCGGTCTCTACTGACATCTCATGGCCACACTGAGCAGTTGACTGTGTTTGGAAAGAAACCATTCATTTCCATACATACAGCATATACAGAACAGCCACATGATCAGGCCCAGTCAGTGTGGGTTTATGAAAGATCCTGCTTGACTGACCTGATCTCCTTCTATGACAAGGTGACCCACTCGGTGGATGAGGGAAAAGCTGTGGATGTTGTCTATCTAGACTTTAGTAAAGCCTTTGACACCATTTTCCACAGCATTCTTGTGAAGAAACTGGCTGTTCATGGCTTGGATGGGTGCATTGTTTACTGGGTGAAAACCTGGCTGTACGGCCAAACCCAAGATGTGGCAGTGAATGGAATTAAATCCAGTTGGGGACTGGTCACAAGTGGTGTTACAAGTGGTGTATATGACAGCTTATTTCCTGAATAAGACAGACTGTCTAACAATTGAACGATTGAAAGGGACAGATCTCAGGATCAGTCCAGAAAATATAAGAGGCATTCTGCAGGAAACAGCATGGTACATTTTCCTGTGGCTCTTAATTTCTTTACCCTCTCTCAATAAAAATGTTTTTCCAAACAAAGTCAGGAAGCTCTGCTTTCAGTGGGGGCTGAGCAACTTCAGTGAGATTCACCAAGACTTTGTTCAATTTTGAAACTATGCAACAACTGTCAAAGAGACAAACTCTACCCTCTCACATTTATTAGAATCAGTCTTCCTTTCCTGGGAACTGTGGCACCATTTTCCACTCCAGATCTACAAATATACCTCTGCATAGATTGCTCAGACACATCTGTAATTCTTCCAAGCCAAATTACTAGGGTAGAGCATCTCCTTAAAAAAGTGCTCTTAGCTGTGGTGCAAGAGCGTAGAGTCATACAATCACAGACAGGTTTGGGTTGGAAAGGACCTTAAGATTATCCAGTTCCAAATCCCCTCCCATGGGCAGGGACACCTCACCCTACACCATGTAGCCCAAGGCTCTGTCCAACCTGGCCTTGAGCACTGCCAGGGATGGAGCATTCCTTGGGCAGCCTGTTCCAGTGCCTCACCACCCTCATAGTAAAGAATTTCTTTCTTACATCTAACCTGAACTTCCCCTGTTTCAGTTTAAACACATCGCCCCTTTTCCTATCACTACAGTCGCTGATGAAGAGTCCCTCCCCAGCATCCTTATAGGCCCCCTTCAGATACTGGAAGGCTGCTATGAGGTCTCCACGCACCCTTTCCTTCTCAAGGCTGAGCAGCCCCAACTTTCTCAGCCTGTCTTTGTACGGGAAATGCTCCAGCCCCCTGATCATCCTTTTATCAACCTTATCATCCTCATATCTCCTTCCTTTTACGAGATTAGACATATCTGTAACCTACACTGATGTGATGATCACTTAGTGATGGACAGGGTGGCTGCATTTTTGTCATGCAGTGGGTGAAGTATCCCAGACCACCTCTGAGAGGCTGGCTACTACACATGCCCATACCACCTCTGTTTGCCCTCCTCCATACTGTTTTCCACCGTTTGGTTGCTGCTGGTCCCTGGACCAGGCTGCATTAGCTGTTTTAACAGCAGTGACCGACTCTGGACAGTCTCTTCTGGGAATATCTGTGATGAACCACTCAGGCAAAGCGCAGTACATGGCAGGTGCAGCTCTGATCATGAACTGGGGAGAGGGTTCTTGTACTGCTGGGAGGAAGCTGCTATCATCAAAGCCATTCATCCAGCTTACAGACAGCTCCCTACTGCATGAAAAGCTGCTCAAGATAGAGGCCAGCAGGGAGCAGGCCATAAAACAAATCCAGTCTATGGGCTACACAGGTCGCTCTAAGTCTGCATGCTGGACGCTTCCTTTCAAAATTCCAACCCATTTGTCAGATGGATTTACCAGTGGACATGGATTTCAACTTTAAGGAGCTCAGGAACTGCATTTTTAGCTGGAACTTAAAAGTTTTTTTTGTAGGTTCAGAATCTGGACCCTGCCCTGGTTTGGTTTTTGTGGGGTTTCTGTGGGTTTTTTACATGTTCTTTAACCCACCAAGGGGATAACAAATCTCTGTGCAAATGGGCTTGGGATCATGCTCTCAAAACAGTCAGAAAAGCTGTATTTAGTGCTATTCAATTTGTTCTTTATTCCTTTCTATACTGTTGGTGGTTATTCGGAATGCTCAAAGCATATTAAGTTAGATGTGCCCATGAAAGTGAAAACGAAGGCTTGGAAATGATATTAAAGATACAGAAGATGGTGAGCAGCCTTGGGGCTTAGCTCCAAAGCTGTTGGCACGCTGTCAACCTCCCTTATTCAAACCTTTGCAAACAATGTCAGGGAGATGGTTAGAAGGTGGTGATTGAGTGTCTTTCGTGTGTCTAACCAAGTCTGATCAGATGTTTCCAGTTTTGCAGGGCAGCTGATACAATCAAAAGCGATATCTGATTTAATATAAACCCACAGGGCTGTGTCTAGTGATTTACCATATGGGAAACAAACCTGTCCAACAGATTTTCAGGTTTTCCTGTACTAAGGAGGGAGGTGGTAAGCAGGATGCTTCAGCCCAGCTCTGCTCTAAGTGCTTTTAGCTGATGTAGGTCAGTGGATAATTCAGCTTTTAACCACACAGTAATTCCATCTCATAGGAAAATCACAAGACAGGCAGATTAAGGATGTAGCTGGTTGCACCAGTGGGGGTTAATTTGGTGAGTGGGCTTCCCACAGCTAGTGTGTCTCATGACAACAAAGGGGAAGTCCTCTCTTGGATCAGACTGATTCTCAGCTACAGCTTCAACTCGTAATAGACAAACTGAGATGAAGGTGTGATGTTGATGTCAAACACCTCTGTGTGCTCCATCACGCATCTCCTGAAGCCACAAGTGCTGACAGTTGGGTTTTGATGTTGTTTTTGTTCCCTCCTCTTACAGACAGAAACTCTGCTTCTTCAGGTGGAAAAGAGAAACCTGTGTGACTGTGTAAGTGCAAACCTGCTGAACTGAACCCTGGAGGCCAGCTAAGGAGCATCACCTCTTCAGCGGTGTTTGGAATGCAGCTGTATAAAATACAGCCTTATGGAATTCATGTTGCAAGCATGTATGCCCCAATGTACTGAGGAAACTGGAGAGCTGTGTTTTATGTATTCGTCTGTTCTAGGTTTGGTTTTGTTTGTTTTTTTTATAAAGAGTACTCTCTTTTCACAGCCACTGGGTTACCAGTAAAGGCTCAGTTCAGTAAATCTGTTACTTGGTATTGAAGTGGGGGAAAAATTTACCTGCTTTGATTTTTAAATGAGACTTGGCCAAGTGTAACCCACAAGATAATTATGGCCAGTGCTGCTCTGGTGACACTTGCAGCTGGTTTTTGTCTCTAATATGAACATGTATCTATCTATGGCAACTTACCCAGTTATATTGAGACAGGGCTTTGTGGTCTCTGTAGGCCTTGCCTGTGTATTAAAGATGATGGAAGTCCTTTCTGTTTACTCTCTGCACTGTGAGCACGTATCAGGCATGTTGTAGTTCTGTCAGCTGTAATGAGGTACGTGCCATGAGGAGTTATATGTGTGCTGTACTTGAAGCAAAACAGTTTCTATCTTAGTGCTGAGTTTTCTGGTATCCTGCATAAGAGTATTGTCTTCTTTAATTAAAACCTTTAGTTTCTTCTACTCCTTCCCTTAACGCTCCATTTTTAACCCACTGTATCTCTAAATAGCAGGTCCAATGGATAGAGTAGAAGAAGGAGAATAAGGATATGAGTAGGCAGCCTTGCCAGTTACAGCTATACTGAATGTTACCACCAGCAACTGCTCAACATCACAGTGCAGGAAGGCTCTGTCCAAGAAGTTTCTTCATGAGTTTCTTCCAGCAAGGATCTCCTGTGCCGTGTATTCTTCACTAAGCCTGTCCACACAGCATTGAGAGCACTGGCACAGTTCATATCTGGCTGCTTGGTGAAATAAGAGTAACTGCAAGCCTCCCCTGCAGCTCTACTCCCAGAGAAGGGGAAGGGGCAGCAGTCCTTCCTCACACATAGCTGAGTATTTTCTGGACTTTGTGGAGCAAAGCCCCCTTTCGAGGGCTTCAGCTGATCCTGGCTGTAGTAGATCAGAGCTTCTTGGTTTGTGCTGCACTTGGGTCGTCCCCATCTTGTTCTAGCCTGGCTGTGTTCCTCTGCTTTGCTCAGGACCTGCCTTGGCTCTCCCTCTGTGCAGCCTCCATTCCCCCTTCCAGTCTGGCATTGCCCTCTCTAGGCCAGGGGTTTCTCAGTGAAAACCTGGCCCCCAATCCTGATGACTCTGTATTTAGTCACTGCAATTGAGAGCAGTGGGGCTGATACTCCTCAGGTCAGCAGTCCCTTTAGGTCCCACTGGCAGCACTTCAGGAGCAATGAGTGGCACTCCAATTTACCATGGGGCGAGTGAAACATGGTGCTGAGCAGCACTGGTATCTCGTTCGTTGTCCAGGGAAGACATTGTGAGGAAGAGCCTCTTTTTACTTGGGAAGCCAACATTCCCATTGCACAACTTTGAGGAAGTACCAGAAGAGTTCAGGTGATGAAAACTCTGCTCCCAAAGCTGAGCTATCTGTGGAGTGTCCACCAGGATGCTGTAATCTCAACAGCTTGTTACAGGGGTGGACAGGAACTCAGCCATGATCAGCTGCTGGTTTTGCCAGGGGTTGAGTGATGAGATGTTCTGGCACAACAGGAAACAGCAGTAAATCCTGATGTAAATCTGCACAGACACCAGCGTGAACAGGAGAAAACCTGACCCTGTGGAAATATGTTCCTTCAGTCATTTTGCTACACCTCTACCTTCTGATTCACTTCAGCAGAACTGGGGTAGTGAAGCACAGGACATGATAGCTGTCAGGAGGGGAATTGATGGGGAAAGAGGAATAACTCTCATTCTCTTCCTCGGAATCTGAAAGTACTGAAGATTCCTTTCAGCTTGCAGAAGATCCACAGAACCATGAATATCCTAATGGAAATTGCTGTATGCTCCTTTAAAGCCCACCTTACCTATTTTCCTTTAGTTGAATGACTGTTCTGCATTACCTGTTGCTCAAACCCACCAAAGTAGCAGCAGAGCTTTGCTCAACCTCTTGGCTTTTTGCTCAAGCCTGGTTTGCTGTCCTGAGGTACTGCATAACTGTCCTAGTTACCCATGTGCTGACCGTTGGATGTGCAGATTTTCTCTCCTGTGCCATAAAGAAACCTTGCACTGATGCACTCATGAGTAGAAAACACTTGTGCATGTGAAAAAATGTCTGAAAGTGATTGTATGTCATGATACTGAGCTGGGAAATACCTTCCAAACTTATGGTCCTCTGTCTCTGATGGCTCTGGCACTGTTTTGCCTGTTGTCCCCTTGTACACATGCAGTATTTTCTTTGCCCTCTGAAAGCCTGACATTTGTAGCATGAAAATGGAAAGTGTTTGTACTAACAGGCTTTCTCTTCCCATCATACTTAAAACTGCCACCATGTCTCCTACAAGAAGTGCATTTTTTCCCCTCAAAATTCAAAAGTCCCTGTTAAATCCAAACTGTTGTTTCATATGTATTTAATAGGGCCACTGGGGGAATGGTTTTAAACTGAAAGAGAGGAGATTGAGATGAGCTCTTAGGCAGAAGTTCTTCCCTGTGAGGGTGCTGAGGCGCTGGCACAGGGTGCCCA
>JANHGB010039532.1:0-10831 GCA_026283785.1 Coracopsis vasa
TTGGAGCAACCTGCTCTAGTGGAAGGTGTCCCTGCCCATGGCAGGGGTTGGAGCTGGATGAGCTTTAAGCTCCCTTCATCCCAAACCATTCTAGGATTGAATGTTCTATGAATAAGCACCAAAGCCCTGGATTTTTTTTGCGTGTGTTGGCATCTGTTACACTTTGCAGCAAGTGCTGGAGAATTCCCTCCCATTCCTTGCAGTTCACCTCCATCCAAGCATGGGCAGTTGGATCTTTCCTCCCCAGAATACAGCCACTCTCCCCTGGGAGGAGCAGGGTGAGGATTTGGGGCATCCAGCCTTGGGCTGAGCACAGGCTGCCTTTAGTTGTGGGGCTGATGATTGTTTTCTTATAGATGGCAGCAGGAATTACCCTGAATGACATCAAGTGAATGAAAAGGCCTTTCTGGAGCTGGTCAAACTCTGGAGTTTCTCCCTGCAGTGCCAGGATTTGGGTTGCTTTTCCTTTTCCTCCATGGTTTAGGGGCTGGAACAGGGTGGATTCTCTGTTTTCCCAAGGAAAAGCTGTGGGAGGAAGCAGTTAAGTGGGAGAAGGTTTGGTGCTTTATGAGGTGGCTGTGCTGTTAGAGGCTGTGCTAACCCAGCCTTGGCTGCAGGCTGTAGTGATCCCTGTCTGGGCAGCTGCAGCCCAGCTGAGCCCGGCTTTCTCCTCACCCTGGATCCCAGCCAGTGAGACATGATGGGAATGGAAATCAGGGCAGTGAGAGCAGAGGGATGGAAGGACACATCAGACAGATCCGCACTGGGTACATCCCACCCAGCGGTGTTGGAGCATCTCTGTGCACCCGGGATTGACCCCTGGGCTTCCATGGATGCTGGGGGCATCCTTTGCTTCACGTGTCAGCACCTTCCCTCCCTAAAAGCTCTGAGGGATTTGCTGCTGTAAGGGGTGAGGGTTGTTGATTGCAGGACTGTAGCCCCAGCATCCTTCTATAGCCCAGTATCCTCCTCCTGTAGCTCCAGCGTCCTTCTCCTGTAGCCCCAGCATCCTTCCCCTATAGCCCAGCATCCTTCTCCTATAGCCCAGCAACTTTCTATAGCCCAGCATCCTTCTCCTATAGCCCAGCATCCTTCCTGGTACAAATCCTCTGTGCTGGGATGGAGCCATGGTTGCTACCAGGAAGCTTGGAGGGGCTGTGGCTGCTCAGAGGGGTTTCCATGTCCGCAGAGGGGATGTGTGCTGATGGGTGCAGGTCTGAGCACCTTGGTCCTTGGTCCTTAGCAGCATTTTAGTGTCTTCCAGAGCAGAAAATGAAGAGGATCCACCGGGCTGCTTAATGAACCCCATATGTGTCTTCCCTTCCCTGGTGCTCTTAGGGGGAGATGCCACTGAGGAACCCTTGATTTTTGGTGCAGAAGTGCTGGGTTTGAGGGAATTTGGGGTTTGGCATCTTTTGGGGCAGATCGCAGAGGTGCAGATCCCAAAATCCCTGTTCTCCTTCATGTCTGTGCAGAGCAAATCGTGGAGAAGGACGAGGGGCCCTATTACACCCACCTGGGCTCGGGGCCCACTGTGGCATCCATCAGGGAGCTCATGGAGGAACGGTAAGGAACCAGGGGGCCTGAAAGTAAAGGGAGGACTGATGGGTCCTATGAGGGAAACTGGGGGGCCCATGAAGGTGAATGGTGTCTGGATGAGCAGGGGCTCTGAGGGTGTGTGGGGTCCTGGGGGGTCTTGTGAAGGCAAGTGGCATCCTGTGAGGGTGAGTGGAGGGGTCCATTGAGGGCAAGCGTGGTCCCATGAGGTGAGGAGGGAACTCGTGAGCATGGGGTTGGGTGAGCAGGGCTGATGGCCATTCCCTGGCAGGTATGGAGAGAAGGGCAAGGCCATCCGCATCGAGAAGGTCATCTACACGGGGAAGGAGGGGAAGAGCTCCCGGGGCTGCCCCATCGCCAAGTGGGTGAGTACCTGTGCCTTGGATCTTGTCCCCCCTTGGCAGTGCCCACTGAATGGCATGTCCATGCCTGCAGCCTCTGGGCTGGGCACAACCCCCAGCCTGGCAACCCAAAGCCCTTTGGGGTGAATGCACCCATGGGAGCTCCAACAACTCTGCCCACCCAAATATCCACTGTGAAAGGCAGCCAGGACCCACTTTTGGGGTCCTTCCCATAGGATCAGCCAGGTTGGAAAAGAGCTTGAAGATCGTCAAGTCCAACCGTTCCCCAGCACTGCCAAGACCACCACTAAACCATGGCTCTGAGGGCCTTAGGCTACATGGTTTGTGATGTGTGACTCCAGCACTGCCCTGGGCAGCCTGTTCCAATGCCTGAGCACCCTTTGTGGAAGGAATTGTTCCTCATCTCCATCTAAACCTCCCCTGGTGCAGCTTGAGGCCATTACTGGGAAGTGTTTGCTGTTGGAATGATCTGATCCCTCTTGTTTTCCAGGTGATTCGGAGACACAACCAAGAGGAGAAGCTGCTGTGCCTGGTGCGGCACCGGGCTGGCCACCACTGCCAGAACGCCGTCATCATCATCCTGATCCTGGCCTGGGAGGGCATTCCCCGCACGCTGGGGGACACCCTGTACCAGGAGCTCACCGACACCCTCACCAAGTACGGGAACCCCACCAGCCGCCGTTGCGGCTTGAACGATGAGTAAGTCACAGCACTCCCTTAGTCCTGTTGGGAATGGGATGGGAAGAGGATAGGGGAGGTTTGGGGGTTCCCTCCCTGTTTTCGGAGCTGCCATCACCACGCTGGTGGCTGATGTTCCTCCATGGTGTCCCTCTTGCAGCCGGACCTGTGCTTGCCAAGGCAAAGACCCCAACACCTGCGGCGCTTCCTTCTCCTTCGGCTGCTCCTGGAGCATGTATTTCAATGGATGCAAATATGCCCGGAGCAAAACTCCTCGCAAGTTCAGGCTGGTGGGAGATAATCCCAAAGAGGTGAGTGACACGGGTGGGGTTGTGGGTTTGGACCTCTGTTTACCCTCAAGCTTTGCAGGGGAGAGGCCACAAAATGAGATTCCTGGTGGGATTTTTGATGAATTAGGGCGATCATAGAATCATGGAATGGTTTGGGTTGGAAAGGATCTTAAGATCATTCAGTTCCAACCCTCTGCCACAGGCAGGGACACCTTCCACTAGAGCAGGTGGCTCCAGGCTCTGAGGTCTCCATGCAGCTTCTCCAGATGGGGAAATGGAAGGCAGCCTGGTGAAACCATTGAGCAGGTTTAGGTTCATATGCTAGAACCAGACTTTTGGAGTGACAGCAAGTGCTGGTATGGGGTGGCACAAATGGGTCCTCTCTAGAAGCCCCAGGGGAGATGCCAGAGGGCTCATGGGTCAAGCAAGCTGAAGCACAACAGATGCTGAGGGTGGAGGTTGAATGGCCAAAATATCACCAAGAATTGAAGCAATGTAGTTTGTGCAGTGGAGGACGTCATGGGAAGGGTTGGGTGCCATGTGGAATGCAGGGGCTCTGTCCCCAATTCCATCCCTGCTGCTGAAACCCCTGGGTGACATCCCCCTCTTTTCCCTACAGGAAGAGTTGCTCCGGAAAAGCTTTCAGGACTTGGCCACCGAGGTTGCTCCACTTTACAAGAGGCTGGCACCACAAGCCTACCAAAACCAGGTACTGGCTCATCCCCGTTGGAGCACATCACCTGGCAGCAGGCATGTGGGAGATTCTGGATAACCAAAGCCCTCTTCTCCTTCTCCCAGGTTACCAACGAGGATGTGGCGATTGACTGCCGGCTGGGCTTGAAGGAGGGGAGGCCGTTCTCGGGAGTGACAGCCTGCATGGACTTCTGTGCTCACGCTCACAAAGATCAGCATAACCTCTACAATGGCTGCACAGTGGTAAGCAGGGGGCTGGTGGGGCTTTTTGGGATGCTCCCACTTGTGTTTGGGATGCTGTTGGGGGCTGTTCAGCCTGGAGAAGAGAAGCTGCACCTCAGAGCAGCTTCCAGTGTCTGAAGGGGGCTACAAGGATGCTGGAGAGGGACTCTTCATCAGGGACTATAGTGATAGGACAAGGGGTGATGGGTTCAGACTGAAACAGGGCAAGTTCAGGTTGGATCTAAGGAAGAAGGATGTGCCACTCTTCCTACAGGGTCACAAACCAGAAAGCAACCATGGAAGCAGACAGAAACCCAGGATGCAGCTCCAGGACAAGGCCACCAGCACAGAAATGAGGCAGAAATACAAGAGAGCTAAAAACACCCATCATTTTTTGGCCTTCCCTCCTATTTTCCCCACAAGTCCCTGGGATTAAGGGTCAGTGAGTGGATGGATGCTGAACCTGCCAGGACCAAATGGTTTCAGTGATGCTAAAACCTCTCAGTGGGGATCGATGTCCCATATCTGGCCCACATAACAAACATCTACAGCAGCCAAGAAAGGTGGAGAGCCGAGGGCAATGCAAAGAGACACCTCTCCAACAGCGTTAGTCACTTGAGAGCCCATCACTTCTCATCGCATCCTGTTCCTGCCATGCCACATTCCATCAGGTTATCACACCGCGGGATGTGATCCAATGCAACAAGGCACGGTGTGGGGGCGTGTTGAGAACAGATCTTGTCTCTTGGTTTCTGCTCTGCTCATCTCCATCATTCCAGGTTGAACTCAGGTGATGCCATAGGGAAAGAGCAATGGAAAAATACCCCTTGCTCCAGGCAAACCTGCTGGACCTGGAAGGTCCATGGACATCTCCAGATGCCTGCAGAGCTCCTGCCAGGTCCCACTGCCCCCAAAGCCAAAGAAAGGGGAGCCAAAGGATGCCAGAAATGGCTCGATGAGACTTCAGTAACCCCAAACAGTGGCTGATTGGGGTAAACCAAAGACAGAGAGAAACTGGAAGGGGTTTCCCTTGCAGAGGTGTCCTGGTGCTGCTTCCCACCCTGGTGTGGGGTACAGAGAGAGGAAAACCTGCTGGTGCCAGGGGCTGGATGGGCAGGGAGGGATGCTCCCTGTAAACCCCTTCTTCAGCCAAGAGCCAAGCAGGAAAACCACTGGAAGAGCCCAAACTGAGCCAGGATGACCACGTTTTGGGAAAGCAAAGGAGGGAAAGTCTGGGATGGGGAATGTGGCAGAAACCCAGCGTGGAGATGGAGGAAGTTTTCAGTGGAAGCAAAGGGAGCTCTTGGCATGCGAATCACCCCCAGCAGCTTCCACAAGGCTTCTGGGAGGGTTTTGTTTGGCCTGAGAGCTTGTGAAAGCTTCAATTCCTGCAGGATCCATCAAGCACCGCTCCGAGGCTGCGGAATAAGGGCCAGGCTGGTTCTCCCCAGCCAGCAGCAACCCCCTGGGTGAGCACATTGATCCAAACCCATCCATTGAGTCCCACCAAGGGCAAACCCCACCAGGCAGACCCACAGGCAGGATTGGGATCAAGCTCCGTGGGGTTTGCACCAGACCTGTCTGCGTTGGGGCTGCCTTCACCCACCACTCACCACCTGGGCTCAACGCCTCACATGCAGGAGGAGAAAGCATGGAAAAGGAGGAAAGCAGCTTCCTTGCATGAAGGTAAAACCACAGCTGGATTTACAAAGGAACCCATGGAAAAGTCACTCCCAGGTCACCAGTGTCACCAAGCATAGGAAGGCTCATGGCTTCTCCAAGTGAGAGTAGCCACCCTCCTGTACCTATGGTATTGCAATGGGGGAGCAGCTCTGATTGCATAAATCAATGTTCAATGTGCCAATGGGTTTGTCTATAGACAGACATAGACATCATCAAGTTTCCAGGCTTATATTTGCCTAGAAGCACCCGTATATCTCTAACCACTGCTGTGAGGCACTTACACATCACTCAACCAACATCAACCATCAACCAACATCAGCTCCATCAACCATCAGAGACACCCCGAGCTCCCCACAACCACATCCTCTGCTTGGCATCACCCATCACCCACCTTATAGAAGGGGATCCAGGACTTACTTGCTGAGAAGGTGGCTTCGGTGTGGACAGGAGGGGTGGAGGGGAGGAAAGGTGGGTACCCCACGAAGAAGGAGCGGAGGGAGCGCTCGGAGAGGAGCGGGGAGCGCTGGGCAGGGATGTTCTCGCAGCTCCCCACGCTGTTGTGGATCTTGAGGTTCAAGGGCTTGTTCTTCTTCTTGACTCTGCATGGAAAAGGGAGAAACAAGGGAGAGAAAAGTGAAGGGCAAGAAACTGGGAGGGAGGAAAGAGCGATGCTCCAAGGGACTGGTACCTTTAGGATGGCTGCTCGTGTGGAGGTGCTGCGCTGCCCTGGGAGCTCATGTGATAACCAGACCCATCTCCCTACAGGAGCTTCCATCCCTCCTCATCATCAGAAAAAGGCAGGTTTCACTAAGGAGCACAAGAGCTCTTCCTCTTGGAAGATCTGGACGAAAAGGGGCTGTTGGTCCAAAAGCCCCATCACCACCAGCCTTATCGCATCCCCAAAATCACCTACTGCCCACCAGCCCTTCACAGTGCCCTCAGTGCCCCAAGGCCAGAGATTGCCAACACAAACCTGCCTGGGCCTCACTGATGGTCAAAAGGTGGGGTTGTGCTCTGAGTCCTTGAACATCATTGCACAACACCCCAGGTAACTGCCTTGTCCCGTTTGGGGCCAAGAGGGTTGGATGTGGTGCTGTGCTCATCACAGCTCCTCCTTATAGCAGCTCAGAGGCTGCCAGCCTGGTTGTCCAAGGCCATCACACAAAGCTCATCCACATCCCAAAACAGTGGCAAAGGGGGGAAACTGAGGCATGGAGAGATTATGGAGCAGATTCAAGCTGCTCACTACAGCACCTAGAAAGGACTTAGGCACTCGCAGTGCTGCTAAGCTGGAAAGATGCTGCTCTCGGTGCATCATAGCAGTGCTGATCCCAGCTCCTTCCCACTGGGAGCCAGGCACCCAGATCACCAGCACCCTGCAGAACCAGCTCCAATTTCATGGTCATTTAAAGTCACCCACATCCATTTTAGGGCCCAATCAGGGGAGCTGAGTACAGTAGAGGGGTCACTGCAGCAGAGCAATTCACCCACAGGGTTAACACTGTGAGCAGCCCCAGCAGAAAGCATAGGAACAGCTCAGCAGGGCACAGGACCATGGGGCAGACAACCCAAAGCACCGGGAGATGCTCGTCAGAGCAGGGGGGGATGAGACACACACCTCTCATCTATCAGCCCATTCTTCCCCCTGCCTTGTGCTGTGGCAAGGACCAGCATCACTTCAGTGGCTCAGATGGGCCCAAAGCAACACACAAACCTGAAGGGTTTGCAATGCAGAGCGATGCCGACGGCTTGAAGAGCTGGGATGCAGGTTCCTGGCTCTGCTCTACCTTCCTGGCTCAGCCATTCCCAGCCTGGCCACACTGCAATAGTGCAAGGTGGAGAGGAGCAGCATCTGCACTGCTCAATCCCACTGGAGATCTGGAGGATTCAGGGCAGAGATCCCCATCTGAGCACAGCATGGGCAGTGCAACAGCTCATGGGCATCATGGAGCTGGAGCTGGTTTTCTTGCAGATGACACGGTCAGCACTGATGTACAACTGAATCACAGCCTCTAATGCAACCCCTGCCTTTGATTCCAGAGGGCTGGAGCAGCTCTGCTCTGGAGCCAGGCTGAGAGAGCTGGGCTGGGGCAGCCTGGACAAGAGAAGGCTCCTGAAGGGGAGACCTCAGAGCAGCTCCAGTGCCTAAAGGGGCTCTGCTGCACTGTCAGGGGTTGGAGCTGGATGAGCTTTAAGTTCCCTTCCAACCCAAACCGTGCTGTGATTCCATGACACAGGTGAACAGACAACAGAGCAGAAGCTGTGCAACCTCCCCGCACAAGGGGTGAAGCACTGCAGGAGAGCAGCCCAGGGAAGGAAGAGGATGCTCCTGCTTTGAGAGCAGCATCCTGCTGGCTGCTTTCCCTCTTGGCATGCCCAGCAAACCGGCTCTGATGCCACGGAGCCGTGTTCTCTGCTGGGACCCCAGATGGATGAACATTTGCTGGCAGCTCACAGAGCAATGAGAGCCTCAGAGCTGCCTGTCCAGGTCTGTCAGACCTGGCCCCATTCCATTTGAGGACCAGAAGGAGGATTCAGGTGGCCCCATCGGCTGCAGGCACTGCAGACATTTGGGCTTGTATGGATGAGCTTCCAGCTCAACCATGACCTGCATCCACCAGGACACCAAAGGGAAAGGAATCTGTGCAAAGGAGAGGAGAAGGAGAGCCAGGAGAGTGAGGAATGAGACACGTTGACCAGATGGGTATTTCCAAGTGCTTGCCCAGCCCTGATCCTACCAGGGCCCTTCTCCATCTCCTCAAGTCAATGACAGTGGCAAAGACTTGCTTCAGAGGGTATTCCAGCTCCAGGAGGAAGCATTCTGGGAGATGATACCAAATGGGAAAGGAAGAATGATAGAAGCAAGGGCAAAACCACCAGAGACCTTCCTACAAGACAGCTTCATGGTCCTGGATGGGGCAGAGACCCAGAGGAGCAGAGATTCAGGATGATGAGGGCAAAGCAAGATCTGCTCTGCACAGCAACAACAGGGGTGCAAGAAGGTGCCAGTTTTAGGATGCTCCACTTCTTGTTCACATCCTGATGGCTGTCATCTGCTGGATGCATCTAATCTCATGGGCATCATGTAGCTGCTCGCTTCTTGCCTTTCCCATCCATTGGAAACCACTGATGGAGCTTCATGATGGTGAAGCTCAAGTTCACCCTCCACCAGCAGAGCTTGGGAATGGGTGAGAAAACCCAACCTCTGCATTTCACACCATGGCCATTGCAGCAGATCCTGCCTGGAACAGTAGCAACTAGTCGGGATCTCTTATCTGTGGGCTCTGCCTGCTCTTAAGTGGAGTAATTTGATGATGTCAATCCCATAACGCTGGCAATGGCTTAAGAGGAGTCATAAATCACTGGCAGGCAGTCAATCACTGGAGCTAATAGCTGAGACAAGGACTGCATTGTTCTGAAATGAAGCAGAAATTGCCAGAGACAAAACAATCTATTCTTCCCCATTGCTTTCTGCTGCTGCTGCTGACAGGAGAGCGATCCTGAAAGAGATTTGCTATGAAATCACTGTTTCCCTCTCAACTGGATAGGGGGGAGATTAAAGCAAGCTCTTAAGGTGATTCCAAATGGAAGGGTTTAGGTTATTCAGGAGGAAGATGTGTAATAGAAGAAGTAAAAGTCATCCTTGTTTCTCCCATCACTTTGCAGCCTTGGGTCAGCTTTCACCCGAGGATGCTGTAAATGCAGCAGGATGCTGAACCTCCTGCTGCCCCTTCTCTCCTGGAGGAGCATGGAGTTACCCCTCTTCCAAAGGAATACAATAGGATGCTTCTCTTCCAAGTACGTACTTGTACAAAACAGATTGAATCAGCTTCCTCCTTCCTCCTGCTTTGAAGCCTGATGGGGCTGACAAAGAGTTTACAGCCTGGGAATAGCTTTGGAAATCACCGTTTTCCATGATGGGAAGGTGAAGGTTGCTTTGCTATTGCAGCAGCACACGCAATCCTCTCCAGCAATGCAGAACGCACAGATCTGGTGGAGGTGTCCATAAATCCCCCTCAAACTTGGGCCAAAATTCCTCCAGGAAATTGCTTCTCGATGAAGCAACTCCCTCCCACCACTCTGTATCATGCTGGATGTGATGGATCTGCTGTGTTTCCCTTCTTTCCCAAGCTAAGAAGTCCTGACCTACTTGCCCACTCCTCTTACAGAGTCCTTTGCCATCTTCATGGGGCTATAGGGGTGTGAGATGCCTGCAAGAGACCCATGTGCTTCCAGATCACAACCAGAGGACAGATGGAATATCCCAAGTCACATCAAACAGCACCTGGCACTTATGCTTGGGAAGCTGGAATGAGCTGGGTGGGATGGGGATCATAAGCCAAAGGGAAGAGGGATGGTGGCAGCACTGGTGGGACACCCGGTTGTCTTGCAGATGATGTGATTTTCCTCCATAGGAGCACATAGCACTGGATTAATTCCTTATGGATCTGTTCTAAAATCTAGGTTGGGTTGGAAGGGACCTTAAAGCTCATCCAGTTCCAACCCCCTGTTGTGTTTCTCATCCTCTAGTGCAAATAATCCCTCTTTCAAAGCAAAATAAAGCCAAGGACCACCTAACTTGGCACATCAGGACAACTCCACCTCTCTGAAGCCAGCCAGCTTGTAAGCAGGATATCAGTGGTAAGAGAGACTGAGAGGACCTTGTCCCTTCAACCTGATTCCACAGCTGTTGGGCAATGACCAAATACTGAGCTGCATAAAGCCAAAGAAATTCCATCATGGAAAGAATGGGAGAACGTTTCTCCTCACCCTGAGCTCTTTGTGATTTTCTCCCATGTTTTCCCACTGTGGATCCCTGACTAATGACAGAGGCACAGACCTCCTGGGCTAAGTGTGCCTGAAGCCAGCACAGGAGAGGGAGCAGCATTCCCTGTTCCCAGCCCTCAGCCGGAACCATGGTCAAGGGGGTCAGTCTAAAATAAAAGGTTTCATGGTGTGAACTTCCCATAGGAAGCAAGTTTTCCCCTGGAAAGAACAGCAAAGTGTGTGTGTGGCAGGAGCCAGCGGCTCCTTGGGGCTGCCTGAGCAGGAAGGAAGATGCTTTGATTTATTCTAGGTGTGAAACTTGGCCAGGGAAGCTTGCCAGCTGTTTGTGTTGGCTCCCCCTCATCACCAGGCTGTGCTTCCAGTGGGAACGTTGCTTCTGAGAGCTGGCTTCTTAATATCCATGAGGAAGAGAAGAGGGGATGGCCGGCAACAGGGTCTGGCTTACCAGGGGCAAGGTTGGTGGGAGGGCTCAGGTTAGAAACATGGAATGGTTTGGGTTGGAAGGGACCTTAAAGCTCATCCAGTTCCAACCCCTGCCATGGGCAGGGACACCTTCCA
>JANHGB010039534.1:0-10627 GCA_026283785.1 Coracopsis vasa
GGGCAGCCACAGCTTCTCTGGGCACCCTGTGCCAGCGCCTCAGCACCCTCACAGGGAAGAGCTTCTGCCTAAGAGCTGCCTGTTTCTTCCCCAGTCCCTGGGTGCAGTAATGAACGCAGTTGCTCTGTGGCTGAAGGGCTGTGGGTACCGCTCCATCCCATGGACACTGCACACAAGCAGGAGCTTCCCGGGTGTCCCTGGGTTTGGGGTGCAGGGAGGGGGAACCTGGTGGATGCAGAGATGGGATCAGCAGGATCATCCCTGTAGAGGAGCAGGGAGCAGCATCCACTGCTGCCTGCTCAGCTGGGCCCCATCCCACCCCATCCCATGGCTCAGGCAACCAAACAGCCAATGTACCCCTTTGCTGCTGGGTCCCCCCAGGCCCTGCAGCAGCATCACCACCACAGAGGAGGGGTTGTGTCCCCTGCAGCATCCCCCAGAACCCCCGACAGCAGCAAACCTCTGCCCCTGCTGATGAATATAGTCTTTTTATTGACTACTTTGGAGTAGAACAAACTAAATACATCTGTACCAGTTTGGGTTCCTTTATACAGTACATTAAATAAGTTATGCACAGGAATGAAGTAACAAATCCCTATTACAGAATTAAATGTCAAAAAATAATAATAGAGAAACCTCAACCCAACGTCTGCCCAAGCCTGGGGTTCACATTTATCATTCCAGGTCAAACAAAAGCAATCGCTCTAACCGTGACTGTTAGTATTTCATCCATGTACACTGGGGTTAATCTTAATACACCATCAAGGTTGCATGAGAATTATGGAAGACAATCTATGTACAAGCACCTTCCTCCTCTTCCCGCATCCCACCTCGTGGCATCAGGCCAGGGCTGACCCGCAGGGGATGTCACAACCAGACGTGAGTTACCTGAGGCTGCTCCCAATGTGTCCCCTTAGGGCAGGGGACCCCGGGGGGGGGCGCGGGTGCAAGGGCAGCCCCTGCCCTGGTGCTCCCTCACAAGCGTTTGCTGCTCGATCCCACATCCTCATCCCTGCCCCAGCAGGTCCTTGAGCTGTGCTGCAGGGGCAGGGACAGAGCCGCATCCCAGGACCTGTGTCCCGGGGCTGCCGTGGTTTGGGGCTCACCCGATCACCTCCATCGCTCCTGGGGTGCAGGACTCCGCTGGGGGACCCCGGCTCCAGGCTGCTGCAGGTCAGGGCGCTTCACCCCAGGGTGCAGCATCCTTGTGCCCGGCCCCCAGGAGCTGTGCTGGTGCAAAGGGTGCTGCTGGGGACATGGGTGATGCTCCCAGCTGCCTCCAGAGCTGCCTCCAACACCAGGCAAAGACTCTGGGGCTCTTCTGCCTGATCAAACCTCACAGGCACAGGACTCGCCCAGCTCTATCCCATGACAGCAGCTTCTGAGCAGCTTTCCTCAGGGCCAGGGCTGGGTCAGTGGGGCACTCGGTCCTCCCCGGGCAGCCGGCTCCATCACAGCAGCTCTGGGGGATCCATCCCATCTCCATCAGTCACCTCCACCACAGCAGCTCTGGGGGATCCATCCCATCTCCATCAGTCACCTCCACCACAGCAGCTCCGGGGGGTCCATCCCATCTCCATCAGTTGCCTCCACCACAGCAGCTCCGGGGGGTCCATCCCATCTCCATCAGTTGCCTCCAATTGAAGTGATCAAAACCAATTTGGGAATTACTCGCCTCATTGGGCTCCAGCCCAGGAGCAGCCACGGGAACACGGCTCTGCTGAACTGATGGCTCTCCAGAGCCCCTGGGGTGCAGGGTAGGAGAGTGGGGCAGCTCCCAGAGGGCAGAGCCCATCAGGACCTCCATGAAGCATGAGATGATCCCCACTGTGCCCCCAAACAGCCCCATTGTGGGGTTTGCAGTGCCCTGAATCCCTCCATACACATCCTAAGCAATGGATCTTCCCAGGCTGGCCATGGCATCCCTGCGGGATCTCACTCTGCATGTTTGGGATGCTCTGATGGTGGACGAGGCAGTGGTGGCACATCCCTGGGGATGAGGAGTGCAGCCGGTGTTGCAGCAGCACCACAGGGCTGGGGGAGGAACCGATGTAGGAGGACACCAAGTCCTGTGTTTAGTTTGGCCAAGGTGTGCAGAGAGCACAGACCGTAAGTAACAGTCCTGTGAGGATCTCTGGTTCAAAACAGCAGAAACTCCCAAACCAACAACTTCCATGCAGTGGGAAACACAAGAGCTCTCTGCATAGCAAAGTGACAGCACCCAGGTGGGAAGGGCAGTAACTGCCTGCAACCAAGCCAGGTTTGCTCTGCAGGCTCTCCCCCAGCAAAGGTCCCACCAGGGCGACACAGAACCGTCCATCCCATCACCGAATGGGATAAAACCATCCAGAAGTGACTGCCCACAGCTCCCCGGTACTGACATTTGGTTTAGAGCAGATGAATCCCCTCCTCCCTCTCTGCAACCACCAGCTGCCAACCTGCAGGCAGAGGAGCGGGCTCAGCTTCTGCCATTGCACTAGAGGACGAGATGCTCCTGCTGGGGAATCAGCTCCGGTCTGTTCACAGCAACCCCCGGCCATCTGAGACACCGTGCCTGGGTGCCAGGGGAGCATGGATCCATACTGTGGAAGAAAGGAAGCTGAGAAAGGAGCTTGAGCACGTCTGACCCACGAGGATGGAGCTCCCATTGTTCACCCCATGCTCAGCATCTCCTGCAGGCGCCAGCAGCTCCCCACTGAGTCCAGGTCCCCCTGAGCGAGTGCCCAGTGTCCTCCAGTCCTGAAGGATGCTCTGGTTCTCCCTGCAGAGAGACGGGCACCGCGGTGCTGCGGGCAAGGTTCTTCATGAGCCGTGGCAGGAAAAGGCAGAATGAGATGGCAAGGCCCGAGTGCCGGCGCTCCGAGGAGGCAGCACGATGCATCAGATGTGTCACGGGATACGGGTTCCTGTGGGGCGTTTTCCGGCTTAAAACCCCCCCAATGGAAACCACTCAACGGGAGCAAACCCAAACTTCCCCTTCAGAGCCCGTTCGTGTCTATGGCTGTCACGGATGCCGGGGTGGAGGAGCGGGACGTGGTCGCCGAGGTCTTCTCGAGGGCCGGGCTGGGAACGCCATCGAGGCTCTTGGCTGCGGAGCGGCCCGCGGGCAGAGCCAGGGGCTTGCTCTGGCCGTGCAGGCTCTGCCCGCAGATGCGGTGGTGCCTCTCCCAGTCCTTGTGCTGGCAGAAGGAGCCGCAGTAGCGGGCGATGTTGCAGCCGCTGCAGGTCTCGCTGGCTTTGCGACCGCAGTTCCAGCAGCTCTGCAAGACCAGAGACACCAGAACGGGTTCAGCTCCCGAGGGCTGCGGGACGGCGCTGACCCAGCAGCTCAGGAGGGCACCGCTCACCCCCCCTCTGGCCCAGATTTAGTAATATTAACATGAGAAACCATTAATTCCTGCTGCTTTGCCAAGGGTTCTGACCCCCACTCCTCTGCTCTGCCCTAACCCGCCTGCCAGACTGCACCGCTCACATCCTCCACCCGAATGCACAGAGGAAACAGCAGGCAAGGACTGAAAACCACGCTGCAGATGCTGCTATTCAGCCTTTTTATTTCCTGTTTTAAGCAGCTCTATTTTGGTCTCGCTCCCAGCCAAGTGCCTCCGCAGGGATTACAGCGCCTTGTGCAGGCACCATGTGCTGTGCCCCCTGCCTCGCTGTGCAGGAGGCTGGAGCAGGCTCATTTGGAAAGGAAAAACAGCTCCTTTGAAGCCAGGTGGAAGCAGCACCAGAGCCTGGCTCTGATCTGGAAGTGGAGCAGAGCCCATCCAAAGTGCCTGCGGGCACCATGTGAGCGCCGGAGCCGTGGCTGCTCCGAGAGGCAGAGCATGGATCAGCTTTCCTGCAGCTGCACCCCTGCGTCCACAGCCCCCTGAGCAGGGGAAGGTCAGCTCATGGAGAAGGAGCCTTGACCAGAGCCTGGTCCTGCCCAGTGGGGCCCCCCTGCCTGCTCACCGCTTCAGTGCCTGCAAGCAAAGAGCTGCTGGAGCAGGGAAGGGGGTGTGGGAGATGCTGGGTGCCATCAGACAGCCCTGTTGTACAAAGGGCATTGAGATTCCCTGCTCCTGGGGCCTGCACCAGAGCCACCAGCTCCCGGTGATGATTGATGGGCTGGAGGCAAAGCACCAAAGTGAGCTGGTGGGGAGCGAGCTGCTCCAGAGCCAGTGTGACCCCGGGGCTGCTCGAGCTTCCTGAAGCAGGACTCACAACCACAAATCCCTACCAAAGCCTGTGGTAACTTGGAAAACTGGATCACTGCTTTAGAGCTGTCTGCACCTCGAGGGGGGTTAAACTGTGCTTCAGAGGTTACACGTGTCAGAATACACGACAGCTCTTCAGCATGGCCCTCAGGGAAGGGCTCTGGGGTTACACAGGAGGGTGCTGGGGGGGGTGCTCAGCGGCTCCCCGAAATGGCTGGAGGAGGACAACACTCCTCTGGTATTCCCCTCTGGAGAAATCCGGCTTGTCTCATTTCTTCCATGGCTTCCTGAGCAGTTCCACCCACTCCCATCATGTGTTTACTGGCTGGTGCATTCAACCAGCAGTGATTTAACTGGGACATATCAGAGCGTAGAGAGAATTCTCTGTAATAACACCTAATATTTACATGGTTCCTGCAGTGCGTGGGGACTGGAGCTTCCCGAGCTCCAGATTGAAGCCCCACAGGAGGAGGGAATGGGACTCGCTGCCCGCACAGTCCCAGCTGACATTAACTCCATGTTCCCATCCCAGTTTTGCTCAGCAGAAATAAAGCCTCTGCATTCCTGCAGGAAATTAAAACAAGAAGCAAAGCACACGTGGATGGGAAGTGGTGGTGCAGGAATGAGCTGTGCAATTCTTGCCCAGTCCAGCTGACATCTCCAAGGCTTAACATGAGCTTCCAATTAAGCAGCAGTGAAGGTAATGAATGATTGAGGTGTAGATCGAGTTCCCCATTCAGCAGTGTCACCGGCTATGACAAATCCAGAGTCAACCCTTCTATTCCAATGTCTCATTAGGTGTTACAAGGCTCCCCACAGCACGGATGGCCACCCTGCACCAACACTTCCCACCTAGCCCTGTACGTATGGGAGCCACATAGGAAGAACCATGGGGGCCTGGAGATGAGGTGAGCACACACGGCCCAGGCTCATGTTTTGGGATCCAGTGGAACAACAACATCCCAGAAGATACACATGACACGGGGTGTGGTAGAGACCATCAGGTACATGAAGCTTCACCTGCAGCCAAGCTTCTACCCTGCACTATTTTAGAGCCCACAGAGATTCATTTTCTGCACAGATCAAATACCCCACAGGAGATTTCTGAGCTAAATGGAGAGCTGCATCCACCAGCATCCTTCTGCTTCCACATCTCCCCTGATCCCAAGAAATCCCTGGTCATTGCACTGGGTCACAGAGTCCCAGACTGGCTTGGGTTGGAAAGGACCTTAAAGCTCATCCAGTTCCAACCCCTGCCATGGGCAGGGACACCTTCCACTACAGCAGATTGCTCCAAGCCCCTGTGCCCAACCTGGCTTTGAACACTGCCAGGGATGGGGCAGCCACAGCTTCTCTGGGCACCCTGTGCCAGCGCCTCAGCACCCTCACAGGGAAGAGCTTCTGCCTAAAGTCTAATCTAAATCTACCCTCCAGTAGGGTCCAGGTCATGGACCCCAGCTGTGCCTTCATGTGCAGACACTGATTCCCCTATCAGCAAAAGCAAAAGGTTTTTTTTCCATGCTAGCAATGCATCCTGGCAGGGCACCCATAACACACAGCAACAGTAATTGAAGTGACACTCTTAAATGGAAAAGGGTTGAGGAACCTGCAGGCTCCAAGTCACTGCTGGGCAAGACCTGGAGACTCCGAGTCTTTGCAAGTCCCCCCCGCGTGTCCCCTGGCACCTTACCTCCGTAGACTCCTCCTGCTCATTTATCACTAGGAAAGCATCCTCGGTGGCCTGGCGCTTGGCGTCCGCGATGGTCTGCTCCATGCGCGCCCTCTCGGAGGCAATCATCTCAAACGCCTTCTGCTCGGCCTCTGCCACTGCCTTCTGCACCTCGGACATGGCCTGGCGCTTCACCTCGTTCACAGCTTCTTCTGGAAGGAAAGAGCAGCTTCAGCATCACCCCAGGAGCAGGGTGAGCCTCTGAGAGACACCAGGTGCAGCCACATGTTCCCTGTGGCAGCACCAGCACCGCGACCGCTGCTGGGGCCAGGCTCAGCCCCACGGGATCCCCACACATCATCCAGAAGGAGCTGAGCCCTTTGGAAAAGCCAGGCTGGGGGAGTTGGCAGCCAGATGTGCACATCCCGGGGCGTTCCTGCAGCTGGGCTGCTCCTGTTCCTGCCGAGCAAAGCTGCACATCTGTGTTTAGCGCAGGGGAGGCGGCCAAGCCCTGGCCAAGCTCCTCACAAACACTCACCAGCTTTTTTCCAGATCTCCTCAGTGACGTAGCCCGTTCCCGACCTGCTGCTGAACTCCCGCAACGAATCTGCTGGAAGAAGGGACACAGGGAAAGGTTGGCAAGGCCTCGTCTCAGGCAGCTGCTCCTGAAGTGCCCAGCAGTGCCTCCGTACAGCGCGGGGCAGGGCAGAATCAACCAGCCTGAACTCAGAGCAGAGGATTCCTACAGCTAAAGCTGCTCATCAAACGCTCAGATGATAAATTACAACATTTAATTAGTGCCTTGCATAATTTATGACCCTGTATAACCCATTTCCTGGTACTCTATAACAACAGGCAATGCTTATGCTATGTTTGTGTGCCAAACATCTGCACTGGCCAGAGACTCTGAGCGTCAACCTATGTGACCAGCAGCTTACATTAAACGCAGCACTTCCCACTCCCAAGGGCAATTCAAAGGCTTGAAATGACAAACTGCCCTGCAAGACCTCTTAAACCAGAGGTGGACACATCCCTCAGCACCCATGAGCCTGCAAAGAGCCAATGTGACAGATAGGGATGGTGACACAAGGGCCTGAACACAGACTGCAGTCACACAGGGAAGCTTTTCAGAAGCCTCATCCTGTGTCCCTGTTTTTTAAGGCTTCAGAGTAACTTTCTGAAGGCTCAGAACAAAAACTGATTCATGTCCAAGGTTGGTGGGAGAACAAAAGCACTCCATGAGTTCTCACAACAGGAATGGAGCGTGACAATCAGCCCTTGGTCCCACAACAGGAGGAATCATCAGTGTTCCCAATTCATTAAAAAAGAGTATTAAACTATATCACCTTTAATATCATGGGGCTGTAAGTGTATTAGTCATGACAGACTTAAATATAAAGGGCTAAAAGCTGGCTGTGCTCATGAGGCCACGACGCAGCCCAGCCACCCCATGGGCTCACGGCATATTTATTGGGATGGAAATAAGAACCACATCCAGATAAATAAACCGGCATTTTAGACTTGGTTTTGTACAAGGGTCAAATCCCCTGCATACTGGAGGTGAGAAATAGTCAGCTTCAATAAAGTTAACTTGACTCATGACATAGAAATAGAATTAATAAGCCAGGTAGCTCTTACACTTACAGCAGCCTTTGGCATATTAACAATTAGCAGACCTTGACATTTTAAATGGTGTAGACAGACTGGGAAGGGAAGAGACCTGGAACCAACCACCTCTCCTGCCTTTTCACCCCTCAGCTTCTCACCTGTGGATAAACTTGGCTCGGTTTGGTCAGAAAATACAGCTCAGTGACAAGGACACCCAGCACTAACAGAAGCTGCTGCCTCCAGGAGCTCACCCAGGAGCTTCCACGTATCCACTGACTTGTCTCTCTTCAAAGCATTGAGAACAGTTATGCACTGCTTAAGTGTTTAATTTATAGAATCCCAGCCTGGTTTGGGTTGGAAGGGACCTTAAAGCTCATCCAGTTCCAACCCCTGCCATGGGCAGGGACACCTTCCACTAGAGCAGCTTGCTCCAAGCCCCTGTGTCCAACCTGGCCTTGAGCACTGCCAGGGATGGGGCAGCCACAGCTTCTCTGGGCACCCTGTGTCAGTGCCACACCACAAATTATACCATTATCTGACCCTATTATCATCACTTTATGTCTAATATTGTCATAAGAGGACACCACAGGAGGTCGTGGCTGCCTTGGCTCACCACTGCCGATGGAGTCGGAGCTGCTGGGGCTGTGCTGCCTGGGGAGCAGGTCACTGCCCGCCTTGCGCGGGTCGGCCTCGCTGCACCGCCTCTTCCAGTAGTTGAGCTCCTCCCGGTCGGCCTCCTGGCAGCGCCGCAGCACGGCCATGGAGCGCCGCGTCTTCTCCACCATCTCCATGATGCAGTTCAGTGCCTGCAGGAGGAACGCGCGCTCAGTCTGGCTCACAGGGTCATCTCCTCAGTTTCTCACTGGAGGCTCCATGCAGGAAGATGTCATTGTCTGGAGTGATGCTCCAATCTTCCCTCCCCACCATCCACCTTCTTGTGGTGGCCTGTTCCTCCACGAGCCTCTCAGAAAGCCCAGATATGGTATCAACAACAAGAAAATCACAAATTGGAGCAGGTGGATCACTGGGTTGCTGCATCCCACAGAGCTTCCCACATCTCCTGCCTGTTCCTTACGTGATCGAGATGCTTCCACTCATCAGCCCACTCTCTCTCTGTTAAGCGGTGGTCCACCAGCTCATCCTGGTATCCTCCATTCAAACCTGCAAGAAACCACAGCCACAAGAGTGATCAGATGGACCAAGTGCTTTCAGTGCTGGAGTGCTCAGGTGGCCCTAAGCGATAACAAAGAACTGTATTTCCAGCTACATATAGCTGGGACTGTAAAGCACATCTCAAGGAGGTGGCTCTACAGGGGCAATTCCGCACTGGTGCTTTCATCCTTATCTGTGTTACTGTCTCTGAAGTGCTACAATCCACTCACAGGTCTGGATCTGACCTGCTTGGGAGCTGCCTCCTTTATAAACCCACAGCAGCTCAGAGCTTGTGCCCTGTTGGAAACACAGCATGTACCTCCCACACCCCCCTGGGGAGACATGGGCTGGGGGGCCAGGCTCTGCTCTCCTGCTTCAGTGATCTCAGGGAAGTTACTCTGTACTTCCCTGCTCTCCATTCCTGCCTGCTGGGTTGGCCACACTCAACCTGCACACTGGGTCCTTCCTCCTTACCCTGAGTGACTCCCGCTTTTACACGTGTACAGGGAAATACAGCCTCGATCTTCCCGTTTTTAACCTTCCATGCTCTGAATTCCCTTCAAAATCTCTGCTGAGGACATGGCTGCATTACACAGCTTTGGGTGCAAGTGGCCAAGCAGGAACTGATGCCAAAGCTCAGCTCCTGGACCTCCCAGCTCCTACAACTAAAAGCCCTGCAGGCTTTCTCACCCAGAGCGCCGTGCCTGTCCCGGATCTCTCTGTGCTCCAGCATCTTGCTGGGGTCCCTGTAGAGGTGGGAGGTTGCGATGTCTTCCAAGGTGTAGTGCTGGAGGGGCGGCGGGGTGGGGTGGAATTGCCCCCCAGCGTTCATCAGGGGGATGGTGAGGGCCGGGCTGTGCCGGGGCGCGGGGCTGATGGTGCACACCCGCTTGGCCGGAGGGTCTGTCGGCAGCGGGTCCCTCTCGAAGCTGCTGTCGTCCCTTCTGCAACCACAGCAGCAGAGAGAGGTGTTTGTTAGCACCACACGAATGCACTTGGAAAGATGCAGATTTCAAACCAGCAGAGCTGGGGCAGAGATGATTTTACTGGGGGGGAGAGGGAGGGAGCTAAACCAAACACACTCAACTCGGGAACATATCCACAGGATGACCCTGTCGAAGAACAAGGTCAAGATGCCCGAGTGCTGTGATTCATCTTTCTGAGCATGACCACATTAACATTTCACAGTTTTGATAAAGCTGAGGCATGCTCCACATCATTACATAACAGACTCTGACTTGGAATAAGAAGTGCTGAAAACAAACTGCATCCTTCCAAGAGAGTGCCTTGGGGAGTGGGAGCTCAGCTCCCTCTGTAACAGAACCGGCATGAAAGAGGATCCCAACCTGAATTCACAGTGCAGGAAGAACAATCATTGATGTCTCATTAACAGCCAGAACAGTGGTTGAGAGTGGTAAAATCCTCTGCTTTAGCCCTGGATGCTGTTAAAGCTTTGACAGCAGCAAAGCTGAACCAAGTCACGACTTCAAGACCATGGCAGCACACCAAGTGCTGTGTTTACCTGTCTGGACTGTGCCTCTTCCCATTCCCGTTCACCTCGATGAGCAGCTCGGAGGAGTCAGCGGGGGACGTGGTGTTTGTGTTCAGCAGGATGTGCTCGTGCTGCGCCAGGTACTGGGAGGGCGTCTGCTTGGCAGCGCGGGCGCAGTGCAGCAGCTCTCTCTGCAGCAGCGGGAGGTTGGCCTGGAAAACAAGCGGGGTCTGCTCTACCCAGGCAGCTCCAGCTGCTCACAGGTTTGCTCTGCACACCTCAGAGCAGTAGCACTGGGTTAATGCATCCCACTGAGCTTCAACCCCTCTGCTGCGCTCTGGGGAGACCCCCCCTGCAGTCCTGATCCAGCTCCGGGGCAACAGCACAAGAGGGACGTGGAGCTGCTGGAGCGAGTCCAGAGGAGGCCATGAAGATGCTGTGAGGGCTGGAGCAGCTCTGCTCTGGAGCCAGGCTGAGAGAGCTGGGCTGGGTCAGCCTGGAGAAGAG
>JANHGB010039535.1:0-25151 GCA_026283785.1 Coracopsis vasa
TCCCCCACTCTCCTGCCCCTGCCCGAGATCAGTAAAAAAAGACAAGCAACACTCCTACAACGTTTACTGTAGTTCCTAAACAACCAAACTTGGCAGTTTGCAATGACCCTAGAATAAGAGATTCTACCCTCAGTTCATGCTTCCTGTCACCTAAGCAGGTGTGAAATCTCCTTGGTTTGTCTTCTCACAGCTTCTTTCCATTTCACTCCATCTTAGCAGCTGTAAAAGTCTCTGGTAAATTGTGCTAGGATGTTTCCATTAACATTAGCAAAAGAAAAAAATGTCAACTCTGCTGACAACAGCTGTCGGTGTATGAAGATTAATCTTTATATAGCACGCAGAGCACGTATCTGTTCTACATCTTCCAGTACAGACCGTACTTTGTTTCTACTCCTCAACAATAGCTTTCATGCAAAAAAGAAAAAAAATAAAATAAAAATCACTGTATCTTAGCATTAATATGTTCACATTGCTATCTCTTAAGCTTCACAATTTATGATGAAGTTGGCAAACTATTTCTTTCTCTGCTAGCAGTACAACAGGTAAGTGGAGTCACTCACCCCAAATTTCTAGGACAGACAAGATACAGTTTTTTTCCACTTCAAAGAAATATTCACAGGCTTATCTTATTTACAGCTTGTAGCATGGAAAGAGTTAAGGCTTTTTCCACATTAAATAGCAACACACAACTGAATGCATGGGAGGCCTACCCTGACATAAACACGATGGCATGGCAAGTGTTAAAGCTATGGGCATGGTAAATTAAGGCTTTGAAAAACATCTCAGTTGGGAGCAATTTTCGAAAATTTTGAAACATCTATTACCGACTCTTATCCTCCCCCCTCTAAAGTGGCCTCTGAGGACTGGTCACTTTGGAGAAAAAAAACTAGAAGAAAGAGTCCACACTTGACATACTTGATCCATCCATAAACGTAAACATGCCTGAAATGCAGTTGGGTTTTTCTTTTACTAAAGAGCATGTGGAAGCAATTACCTGAATGTAAATGTGATAAAGAATGGATGAAATGCAAACCAAATGATGCCTTATTACTTAATATAAAAAGACTGTTTCACAAGATCAAAGTTGTGCAGCACAAAACGTAATGGGCTTCGCTGGAGAGAAAGGCTTCAGAGATTTGTTTAAAACATAGCTGCATTTTGATGAAATGCTAAGTAGACAAAATTAGGGTAAGTTTAAAGCATTTCCCAGAACCTGACCTATGATCTTCAATAAAATCTTTTCTCTCCTCCCACCTTCTGCCACTCTGTACCATTCCCAGATACTGTGGGGTTGGCAACCAGGAACTTCCCTGCTGTCATCGGGGCAGGGGATGAGAGCTGCTCTATCCCAAAGTGTGAAAGAAGTGGCGCCGATGGCCCCCCATGGGGGCACCAGAAAGAGAAAGACCTTCTCAGTATGTTTTCAAAGCATCCCTTGTGCTGGGGCCTCCGTGTGCCCAGCCATTGCTCCGTGCCCAGCTGCTACCTCAGCAAACATTTGTCAATAAAAGAAGGAAAGGCAACAAGACAGTTTCTCCCAGGAACAAAAGAACTGGAGTGGAGGAGAAACCTCAAGAGTAATTTCCAAATGTTTTCCTACCACAAGTTATTTAATAAAATACAATTCCCATCAGAGCCTGCTTCATCCTCCACCATCTTCTCCAGTGTTAGTTTTACTTCTCTGTCACTTTATAGCAATTTATATTTTTAAGAAGCCCTTCGCAATGAGCAAGGAGAAGGTGTGCTGGGAAACTGGGGTAGGGATTTGTCCTCTTGGTGTTACCTTCCCTCCCACGTCCCCTTCTACCCCGGAGCTCCTGCTTATTGCTTTTACCCAACTGTTCTTTCATGTATGTCAGAAGTCTGCAGAGTATCTAGCGTGATGACTGACAGTGCCGGGTGCCACTATAACATAAATCAATGAGCAATAAAGTTAAGTATCCAAGTCATGTAAAGAAAGCAACTTGGCACTGGACTGTAACCATTAATTAAAAAAGAAAAAAAACAAAACACATATAACTGGGAACATTTGGTCTTGACTTCTTGAAAGGATTAAAGATAATGCAAGAGAAAAAGAGCATGCACGGGATTAATGCACCTATCTCCCACAGCATTAGCTCTTTAAAAGAAATCATATATGTTAAGCTCCCAAAGAGACTGTTTTCTTTTGTTTCTCAATTACATGCAATAATAGGGAGGATTTTGTGAATGAGTCTGATGTGCCTCAAATAACACCCAGGGTACTGTACCTCATTCATGCTTATTTAACAATCTTGTAAAGAAGAAAAACAGTAAGAAAATTATGATTGAATCAGACATTTTCCCTTCTCAGCAGAGACACATTGTTAAGTATTGTTATTGAAAACTCATTGTTATGCATTATTTTTGCAGTGGTCACAGTGTTCAAAGCAGCTTATGGAGCAAATATAAAACACTTGCCACCTCAGAGGACGCAGACTTTACAGTGGCTTTGATCATGCAAACATAATTCTTTCATTTTAAAGGATTTATTCATAGGAATAAATATTAAAATGATACCAAGCATTTGCACTGCCAGTTTATAATTAGATGCGAACACAGAATCATAGAATCGTAGAATCAGCTAGTTTGGAAAACACTTTTAAGATCACTGCCCAACAGTCAGTCCAGGATTGTCAAGCCCACCACTAAACCACGTCACTACAGGCAAAATGATCTCCCCTCAAGATCTCACTTTAATGACTGCACTTCATGATCTCCAGTCACAACCACCCCTCATCTGCCCCCTCATAGTGGCCCACGCTACATAGCTGCTGCCCCTACATCTCACAGCCATGCCACATCCCCACGCCAGATCTGTCCTCATGGCCACCCCTCACGGCCCATGGCCACCCCTCACGGCCCATGGCCGCCTCTCATGCCCCATGCCTGCCCCTGCTCTTGCCTCATAAGCTCCCCTCACAACCACCCTATCTCCTGCCTCATGATCTCCCCTCATGGCCACCCCTGCTCTGCCTTTAGGATCTCCACTCACCTGTCATGGCCGCTCCTCCTGTCCCTTCATGATCTCCTCTCACAACTGCCCCTGCTCTCCCCTCACGGTCTTCCCTCATGGCCACCCCTCCTCTCCCCTCACAATCAATCCTCACCCCTTGTGGCTGCCCCATCATATCTTCTCAGGATCTCCCCTCATGACCGTCCCTGCTCTCCCCTCATGATCTTCCTGTATGGCCGCCCTGCTCTCCCCTCACAAGCTCCCCTCATGGCCGCCGCTTCTCTCCCCTCATGAACCCACCTCATGACCGCCCCTCCTCTTCCCTCATGATCAGTTCTCACCCCTCACGGCTCCCCCTCTTATCTTCTCAGGATCTCCCCTCATGATCTTCCTTAATGGCTGCCCTTCCTGTCCCTTCATGATCTCCCCATGACACACTGCAAGATGAAAGACGGAAAAATGTAATGATTGAGTACAGCTCACCTGGGTGAGCTATACACTTATCCTGGTGATGTAGCAGCTTTTTCTGCCTTCCCTTCTCCTCTCTAGCTTGCTTGGAGTCAGAAACTGCTGGCCCAGAGGCAGCCAGGAAGAGTGGGTATGGGGAGTGAGGTTAGTTCCAAACTGGCAGCACTGGCGGTGCAATACAAAGTAATGGCAATGTGGCAATAACAACCATCAGCTAAGATATTTCTTTTCTTACAGCAGTAATTCAAACACGACTTTAAATTTGTGTTCAATTATTCCTTTCCACCACTATTCATACCCCCCACAAAATTTAACTACAAACCAGACAAATGGAGGATTTGAGGCTGCTCCAGTGCTAGCCTCTGAGCAACTTGTCATTTGCTGCAATGGGAATATATTCAGGCCAACATCTCCCACTTCAGACCAACACTGGGTTGGCAGCTCCTCATTAACTCATTAGCTTCATTACCTGTGGGTAACGGTCAAGTCAGAATAATTTGCCTTTATGTGGGTCATATGCTTTGGAGCTCATATTGTGCCCTGCAGAGCATCAGCAGTCCATCATTTCACTGACTGCTTGGTTTTAAAAATAAAACCTACTACCATCAGCACACAGGCTCACTCTGCGGGACATGCCTTGCTCAAAGCACACTACGTGATCACTCTGATACTAGCATGGCCTGGTCTCGTCCTTGCTATGGAGCCGTATAAAAGTGGATGTCCCTAAGGATTTTTTTTACATTCAATTTATTTTGGCATTTCCAAAAGCTTCAGGATTTTTCTGAGTTAATACTTAGGCTGTGAGGTTTTTGTTACTCTTCCAGGATTGAGATGGCAGTGATTTTAGTGAAAGTATAAGATATTAGTTGTGGGGATGGACTTCAGTTTAGAATGCTGGTTACAAGCTTAGTGGTCGTGAGCCAATAGATACTGTAAGGTAGGACACATCCATAACTAAGCAAGCCCAAATACACAGAGACCGTTTTGTTATGTTATGCCCTGTAAATTCTCAATGATGTAAATACGCCTTCCTGTGGGATTAATTCACAGCTTCAAATCCATAATGCTAGAGCCTGCTTCATGCATGCAGCACCTAGTAATTGCCTTGACTTCATACAGATGTAACCGTGAGTAGAATCTGGCCTCAATCTTTGAATTTCTTGAGAAAATAAAAGGCTTAATTAGGAAGATGAGAAAGTGAAAAGCTCCTAATGACAGGATCTGAAAGACCCTACATTCGCAAAACATACCAGCAGTCCTGAGTACATCCGTTTTAGCTGCCCAAATTCATTGACCCAAGAGACAGATTCCAGGTGTTTTCTCCCGACAACACCTGGCCCTTCCTGACAAGGGGAAGCCATGTCACCTGACGGATGGTTTCCATGTTATCAGTTAATGGTTGTCCTGACAGCCCAGGAGCCAAACCAAGGTCTGCCTGTCCTAGCGAGGAGCAATCTGCTGCCAGCAGACCCACTCCTCCACCTTGCATTAATGAGAACTCCCAGTGCCCACCATGCCCTCTATCGACTGACAGTGCTTCAAGCACCCAAAGAGTGGCCTGGGCAGACTTGCTGACACTTGCATTTAATTACTGAGCCTGGATCCCAAGAGCATGCTGACAGTGGTGTGTGTGGATGGGAGGGGACCAGGGCTGGGCGCCACTTGGGGGACAGGATCTGGAGCCTCTGCTCTCAGCTAAAGAAAAAGCAGCATGTCTTTGAAACAGCTGAAGGAGGTGCTCAGTCATTCTCTGACATGGGATGCTTCTTTCTGCTCTTAAAAAACTCCTGTGCCTGGCAACTGAAGCCAAGTCATATATTAGACCTACTTCTGCAACCAACTGCTTGTCAATCCCACATGTGCCAAGTGGAGCTGCAGTATCTGTCCTCCACAGCTGCGGAAATACAGTTGTATTGTGAAGAGGCAATCTTTAGTTGCTTGGAAATTCACCACTTTACTTTCTTTTAAAAGCATTTTCAGGATTCTTTTCCATTTTTTTTTTTCCCCTGTGTGGTGAGAGCTTTCTTTTAAATAAAACGAAACAGGATCATCTCCAAGGAGATTTGGGAAGCAGTTTTGGGGAAAACTAACACTGAAAAGAAGTCTCAGCTAACAACATGAACACAAGACAGAAGCCTATGATGATGCACGTGATGTCTTGACTGTGTGTGGGGTGCCCAGGGGTGCCCCAGACTCCAGAACAGCTTCAGGTGTCCTTTTGGGCCACTTCACTCTTCTCATCTGCTTTTTATGGCCACATCACAGCTTTAGAAAGCAGGCTTCACTCACTTTTAAATTTAACCTGCGCTGCCTAATTGCATGAGGACATAGCCCAGTGTCTGCAACATCACAGCCACTTCCATGATGAATTGGATTTGTCAGTCTCTGGGTTGCGGTCTTATAATGTGCTATATTATTAAGTTTCTTTGCCTTAAGTTGCCAGCTAATGGAATAACCTCTTTGCCTTTATTAGAGAGAGTCCCCAGCTTTATTAAGTTATATAATTTACAACCAATAGTGTAATCAATAAAACATTAACAAACATGTAACCTCACATATCGATTTTTTTAAACATTCTCACAAAGCCTGCCCTTGGTCAAAAAAAAAAATTCAGTCCCAGTGGCAACCCCAAAAAACACTTAATGCATTAAGGTGTGGGCACTGTAGGACAAATTGAATTGGCTTCCTTAGAAATAAAGCTGGTTCTTCACTGGTCTCCGTGGATCCACCTCAGAGCAGTTATTTTCTGCATTTTGGAAGGAAGCTCCAATTTTCTATTTTGCCTCATTTTTGCAAGGAAAATACAGTGTAGCAAAGTACAGTAGTTACACATGGTTAAAAACCAGCGTAAATAATCTCTTATCATGGAGAAAAACAGATACTGCAAAATCTGCATTAGCTGATGATGATTAGCCCTAAGGCTTCTCAGGTCAGTTTTAACTAGCTGTAGTAGTATCAAGCTTGACCTACCCCTATGTCTGCATTAGGCAGAAAACTTTATCAGGTAAGCGACTCATTTTTCTAACACATCACCTCATGTAAATATATTCTCCAATCATAAAAAAAGCTTCTGATGTCTCTTGAGTGTGATTTAGTGCATGATACTGATATACCTGCAGCTATGCTTTTGATGCAATCAGGAGAGCTAGTATTTTATTATCCCTACCTCTCTATTTTCGAGAATGTGGAAAAAACCCCAAAACCATCAGACACTGTCTGCCAGGGAATCTATGTGCATTATCGCATGACAGAATCACACCAATGATAATTTCAAGGTAATTTAGAACTAGATTGGAAGAAGTAGCAGAAAAAGCACTGCAGAGAATGTTCCTGCACAAGCAAGGAAGTAGAGCAAATGTGCATCGGCTTCATCTTCAGTTTCAGTGATTTGATGAAGGCATACATACAGTTTCTGGAACAATTAAGTGCTTAATCTTTTTGTAACCTATATCCTCGAGCAGTACATTTATGTTAAGAAATTTTATGGACTTTCCTTTTCTTTATAAACAGAATCATCTATTCATTCTGCAAGACTTTGAAAGGTTTCCTTTTCAAAAGGAATGCAGGCAAGAGGGAGGAATAAAGCTTCCCAGCAAATGTTGGGGAGTAGTGTGCAGAGTTCCCATGTCCCCTTTGGAGACTTTATCATTTAACAGCCACAACTCCCCTTTATTAGATCACTATAAAACAAGTGCCTGGAGGGAGTCAGAAATGAATTGAATTTCGTAGATTTAAATGATTGTGTGGGACCTTTTGGGTTTAATATATACCCTGGAGAGGTTTGCAACTAGAACTTGGGAACTTTATAATAAGAATAATTCCTTAGCTAGAGATCTTTATCTTCTTACATTAATGATTCACTGGGGGGTTATACTGGAAAATGAAGGGAAATTTTTAAAAAGGCTATTAGATCAATTGTTCTTATGGAGACACATAGAGATGGTCAACAAAGATTTATAGGCTGGTGAGATATGGAGATTACTGCCTTTGTGCTGTATGTACAGGGCATCTGGCCATTTCAGAATGAGGTCCTCTGTGCTGTTCCTCAGTGTTGTCTCCAGCTCACAATCAGCACGCAACAAGGTAAGGTTTTGCAGGCTGCTTCTCACTTGAGCACTGCAAAATACACATGCAGCAAGGGAATTCACATAATAGTGGTTGTAACTACCTTAGCTTCAATAGTTTGGGCCAAAGTCAGCATCCAGACCTATTTTTTACATCTCTGCCTGTATCCCAGAGGTTTTACAGCACCATTGCTCAGCTCTGGAGCTGCCATGTCAGTCCCAGCACGTACTATTTATAGTGCCCATGGTTCCTGCTGGATTTGGTGACTACTCAAGGTTTCTAAATAGCAACTGTATGGTCTCCAAGGATGTGCCATTTGGGGAGTGCAGATTCTGCTCGTACTTTGCCCATGTAAACATTTACCAAATTTCTGCCATTTATAGTTGGCTCTGTAAAGAGCTTTGAAAGCCTGTTTCCTTTATCACATGTTTTTACCTGTGATCATGACCCACCAATTTTAATGATAATATCTGGGAATTGAAGGATCAACTACAATCCCCACAGCTGAAGCTAAGCATCCAAAAATAACAAGGCAATTAGGAACATGCAGAGTTGCATTTTAGGCCTGAGGAAGGTGATTTCTTTCATCTAGCTAGGATGAATTCCCATTGACAGTCAATAGAAACTAAAATTTAACAACCTTGTAGCCTTTGCAAATCCAGGCAAAAATGGAAAGAAATGAGGAATGCAGGAACATGAATTTGCACTTTGCTATCAAGTCTCCATCAGAGTATAAGAAGAAATTGCTGATAATGGATGTATTTATGGTCATGGCTAGTGCCTGGAGTTAAAATGGGACAGTGGAGAAAGAGAAAGCATGCTGGGTTTTGCCTGACAGGAGCTGCAAAGAGTGGAAGCCACCAGAGATGTCCAAGAAGCCCAGTTTGGCTGATCCACTAACAGCATCTGCTCTTACTTTTGTGAAAGTGTGGGTGCTGTCCCAGGTGCCATACACCAAGCACCCTTTGGTCCCTTCTTTGCTTTTGTTACCTAATCCCCATGTCCATGGCAAGGTAAGGGTAATTCCCTTGGCCACTTCCTCTCTCCTGTGCATGAATGTCCCGAGATGATAGCTGTAAATTTGGATGCAAGAACCCCAGGGACACTTGTGGAGGAGAAGAGCCCAAGGCTAAACTCTACTGCAACAGATACGAGGAGAAGAAAACCTGCTGTTCTGTAGCTCAGTGGGAGCTGAGGAAATCCCATGCCTCTTGGGATCAAGTCTCCTGAGAATGATTTTGGGATAATCCTGGACAAAGAGCCCTCCATGCCTAATGCTTTTATGAAGGCAGAATGAGAGCATTGTGAAGAGCGTAACATGCGCTTTCCTCAATATAGATCTGGAAAAAAATGTCAAAGGAAGTGAATTGAAATTCCTCTAAATGCAATTAGAGGTGACAAGATTTCTCATGGTGAAAGACTGTGTTACAGCAAAAGCTAAAAGTTCCCATCCAGTTCATAAAGCCTTAGGTAGCTATTGGTAATATGAATTAAATTAATCAAAATGGGTAAAAGCTAATGATCCTCTTGGGAACAAAATTAGCTCCTTAATGAAAGAAATGGAGTTCAGAAATTATAATAGAATATTAGCAGATGTACCCTTTGGAAATTATAAATTTGCAAAATCCCCTTATGTAGATATTAGTTTGAGTCAAATTATCACTAAATCTGACCCTGGAGATGTGCTGTGAATACATGTACTACGTATGATCTATTCAGGCAGACCTGGAATCCTCTGTCAGCAGTTCTGCTGGGCTGGGTTGGGTGCCACAGAGCACTTTCCCAAGCTAGCAACAGAGCACAGTCAAAGCCCAAACCTACACATAAGCTGCTAAACTCTTGCTAAGGAGTCCTGCTGCCTCTTGTGGCCTCTGGGTTGCTGAGAATAACTATCCTACAGGAGATTTTTAGGAAGACTTACATTTCAGGAGGAAATATGTGGTCCTTGTCCTTGTGGCCATTCCATGCAATGGATGTTCTGCTCTGGATGTGGGTCAGTACCTTGAAACCAAAGGATAAAGTACAGTTTATCATTGTGGATCAGCGTGTAGTAAGGAACAAGAGACTTATCAGAGATCCAGGACATGTCAAAGTCACAGAAAGCAAACAAAATCCCAGAAAACAAACAAATAAAAATATGATGAATTGCTCATGTTGAGACTACAAAGAATTTATTACATGTTTTTATAGCTCTTTCCAGCCAAGAACTTTTCTCAGCCGTTTATGGAAAACATAAAAGCCACTGGGAGTTAAATAGGATAAAAACTAAATTTAAATCATCCTTACACATGCTGCTCACATCAGCATACAGCTGTTTTTCTGCATTTGGAGTCCTTCAAACTTTTAAGCCATTTAGAACAGCATGTGATTGGTATGAAAAATAGCACAGGCTTTCTTTTTATAAAAAGAAATCACGCTCCGGGGTGCTGGATGCAAGGACTCAAGAAGCCAAGAAAGATGTTTGAAGTGCTTATTGGCATTCCAGGACCCAGAAAACTCTTCCTGCCTCACGCTATCTCAAAAAATCCTGATGCCTCCATCCTGGGAACAAAACAAGGAAGACATTCCCTCTGGTGCAGATGGCTAATGTACAGCACAAAACATGTCCCCAGTTTGAGAACGTAACGCGCATAGTTTAGGGAATGAGGTCTTCCTTTTATTTTTGTATTTATAGCATAAGATGTGACACTGTAAGCTTCCTCATAGTGTCTTGCCAAAGTTGATTCACCTCTGCTTGGACTGGCAGGAGTTTGCATGCTCAGTAAGTCAGTAACCATAAAAAGATCTTGGACAAGGGAAAATCTAATAGCCCTCAGGAAAGTAACTCCTCTCCCTATCTCCTGTCCCAGAAGGGAACAATTCCCAGTTTGTGCAAATGAAAAGGCAAACTAAAAACATTAGACAGGGACAAGAAGAAAAGGAGAAAGGAAAAAGAAGGGTCCAAAGCATGTCATGAGCAGTTCTCATAGAAGACATATGCTGTACATTGTACCATTGAAATTTGTGAACAAATGACTTGGGGAAAGAAGGCATAGCTGATAGCAGTGGAATTTGGACAGTGCTTGAGATCACTCAGTGCAGCATCAGACAGAAATGTGTGATTCTTTGGTGATCATTCTTTGCAAATATGGGTCAGCAATATTACCTCTTTTCAGATAAGCAAATGGAAAGAGAAAGAAAATAGAGTGACTTTGCCCAAATTTTAAAGGAGTCCTGTTTTTTAAAGGTCTTTCAGGTTCTGAAAGTTGACTTAATTCTGAACTGAAATGAAACACCCAAAGTCTGAAATTCTTAGCAAAGGGGAATGAAAAAAACCCTGCTATGTATGTATTTCAAGATGATTGACAGGTTTTGTTGTAATGGCAACTGAAACATTCTGGTTTGACTTTGACTTCTTAAAGTTAATATTATGTTGTAGCAAAAACAGTTAATACAAAGTAAAAAAAAAAAAAGAAAGAAATCAAGGCAGAAAATTGTTTCAAAATAAAAAATGGAATGGGATGTTTCAACAGTACATTGTCAGTACTTTTTCCACTGATTTTCTTCCAGGAGTCTGCTGAAAGCAACCCTCTTTTGCAAAGTGTTTTGATTTCTGATAGCAATATAGCTCTTTTTCAATTTTTCTGACCAACTGTGCCAAGAACAAAACTCTTGACAGCTCACTTCACCATCTAAGGACCCATTTTAAATATAAGAATACTTTAATACAAGAAGTACAATTTTGCACCACCAGCAACATGACTTTTTCCACAGGGTATTGAAACTGCCATACTGAGTCTGACCTGAAATTCATTCAGGCCTGTGTGTCATAGTTACTGATAACCCTCAGCTGCCTAATCTGTTTCTGAACCTGGTTTTAGTTGACATCTGCAACATTCTTTGGCAATGAATCTAAGAGTTTATATATATTATGGAAAAAGAAAAAAAAAACAGCTTTTATTTATTTCAGTCACGCTGCTTCATAGTTTTTGTTGAGTACCTCAAAGGTCTTGTACTGACAGAAAAATGAATGATTTGCAGACTTCTTTGATATTTTCCCTCAAAACTTGTCTCATGTTTTATTATCCTGAGTAATTTTATCTTTTCTGCAGAACCTGCCACTTCATGATACACCAGCTTTGCTGGAAAACACACAAATACATAGAGCAAGAGCCAGAACCTTTCTGCCTGGTAACTTCCTGCCCTGTCATGTCCCTTGCCCTGTAGACTCCACAAGAGCCTCCCTTCCTTAAAATCTTGTGGTGAGAGATCTTGTCAAAATCATTATGAATATAAATTCATTACTTATTAGCTGGATCTCAGTTTTTCAGGTAGTTGTTAGCTCTTCCAAGTCTCTCTGACGAGTTTTAAAGTGAAGACTTAAAAAAAATCCATTAAGCTCTATTGCAGAAACATGTATGCATTTTTGTGTCTAAGAATTCTGTTTATGATTGTTTCCACAAGTTTGACTCATCTTTAATAGAGATTTACCAATCTGTAGTTCCCAGCAATGCCTACAGTCACTAATAAAAACTGCTGACACATTTGCCACTGTACCTTATTCTGGGGAAAAAACCTGATAGGTTATATACTACAATTAGTTGTTGAATAATTTCATACCTGAATTTCCTTATAACTCTTCAATGACCTCTGCCTTGCTCTTGTGATTTGTCCAGCAGTCTTTTCTATCAAAGCTTCTGGTTTAGATAGCTCCTTAGGCTCCTCAGCATCAAATACAGTTCTGGTGTGAGACCCTATCTCACAGGTAGCGAATAGTAAGACCAACAATTAATATCCCCTTTCTATAATGACCTTGTGTCTCTTGAATACTTTTGCTTCTTAATCATCTACTGGATATATTGACTCTTTTCCTGTGTAAAAGGTGGTTGCATTTGTTATTGTTATTGTTATTATTATATCTACCATCATTATTGTCACTGTTACCTTTTATGTTCGTGGCAAAGATCTCCTGAAAGCCTTTCTTTTCCTGCTTCATTTAGTTTTACATTTAGCATGCATGAATTTATCTTTTCTAGTTTTCTCATTTTAATGCTTATTTGGTTTCTAATAGTTTTCTTTTACTAATAACCAGATTGATTTTCTAAAGGCTTGTTTTTGTATTTAGAATAGTAGCTCTAATTTTCTTGCTTCCTGCAAACATTACTTGCTCCTTCTATTTTACTGTGCATGGGTAGCTTCGGTATTAAAGCACAAATACTGCAACTTACTGTTGATACTAGCACATGCATTACTCAAGGGTTATTTTGTGATTACTGGCACCTAAGGAGTATAAAATATTAATAGCTATTGGATCAGTTTAATTTCTTTGTCAATTGTTGACATTTTTATTTCCCCACTGTAAACTGAGAAAGAGTAAATGCAATAAATCCCTGATAAAATACACTCCGGTCACCTAGTCTGGTGATTTATCCTCTAATCTGTAACACTTTTTAACCACCTAACTTGTTTTGCCTAGTCCAGAACTCATGGAATCTAGATTATTTTCTAGCTTTCTTATAGATTTCCCATCTGTCCATCATCAAACAACCGTATATATCCAGCGAGAATGACAGTACTTCCTCACTTCAGAGACATAATTAGTGTGAGAAGATGTATGGTAACGCAAGCCATGGAGATAGATACCAGCTCAGTGCATGCTATATGTGAGGAAGTTTTTCATCTCCCCATCTTTGTCATGTGATACTTATTCTCTTTGAAGGTTTCCAAACTTCAGCCTTATTATTCGGTGAAAAATGCAGTCTACTTGCAGAGACACAAGACCTGTTACCTGTGAAAATGGATTCATTTTCTCAGGTAACAATTTGCTGTATTTGGGAAGAGAAATATTTTTTGTTGAAATGAACAAACTTGCCCTGGAGCCCAATGAAACACTGAAGATAAGTTCATACATAATAGGAATGGTTGAGCTTCCTGCAATTCAAGGTTTTATGGTTCCTATGAACTGCCTTAGGGGAAACTGGAGTGTCTGTAAGCCTGGACTGAACCCATGAACCGTGTCTTCCCACCTCTGAAACACAAGGGGCCACAGATGAGGAATCATTCAGCTGATTCCAGAAGAACCAGCCACATACAGGGCAGAGGTGCTGAGGTGGAGCTTAAAAGTAGCCTATAGAAAACTTTCATCTATGGCCACCTGCCAGTACCTAAGGGGCTTTCTGGCAGCAAATGACCACTGGTCAGAGAGGGTTTGTCCTCTCGCAGTGTGCCCCTGCTGTGACACTAAATAGCCCAGCAGGCTCCTGCACTGGGGTTAGCTACCTTCACCTGCCCCACAATACAAGTAGATGAGGAGATGCCACCTCAGTGCCCCACTGCTGTGGAGGCAGCATCTGGGATTCAAACTCTTTGGAGGACCATCCAAAATGGTTGTTATCGAGCCCTTGTCTTTACATGCCTGAAACCTTTCAGAAGTTTTATTTAGTGCTCACCATAACAGCAGTACTTAAAGTGGTACCTCCAAGGAACTATGGGTTCCTATTAGAGGCTTGGAGTCCCCTAGAAGTTATCTGGTAACCCTTAGGTCCGGTAACAAGGGCTGAAAGGAATAGCTAAAAAGAGTAATTTGTACTGGGAAATGCTTGCTGTCTATTCCCATTAGAAACAACACTGTATTACTTTATATGTATATATAAATTTTAGCAGAAAGTGTTTTTAAAAGGGTCAATAACTCACAAATACAGAGAGAATAATTTACTGCATTATGTGCTGCTTTGTTCATCTGGAGACCCTCTGGGCAGAAAACCATCAAGAATAACAAGCATGCTAAATACTAATAGTCACAATCCTAAAAAATTACATGCATGATTAAAATATCTGTTCCAAGGCACTCTTACATTTGCCAATAAAAGTCTCCTTATGAATATCAAAATACAGTTTTCCACATGAAAAGGACAAGCAAAAACCAAATTACCTAGCTTCATTTGCAGTGACCTTGCAAGATTTCTAAAAATCTGACCTCCTATCTTTTAAATGCATTGAATGTATGTAAGTGATTTAGATAAGAATGTCAGATATGAGATACCAACATTGGTTGATAGCTCCAGAACTGGAGAGAGAAAAAGTGAATAATGAACAATAATATAACCAGATTCAGGGTTAAGTCGATCTTTCAGGCACTTGGTCCAGTAAATAGAAAACCAATTTACATTAGACAAACACTGCCTAATAAATCTAGAGGGAGTGAGCCAGGACGGAGAGAGTACATTTTAAGCAGAGAAGTAATTCAGAGTGAGCTGACCAGGAAAGGAATTTTCTCCAGGGGTTACTTTAGCGAAACCCTCCTAGTCATCCAGCCAGAGTTCAACTCCAGCACAAAAGGCAAGGGGAAACTGGATGAATCAGAGAAGAGGCTATGAATCAGGAGAAAGGATAATGTTTCTGCACAAGGCAGGGCACTTTTTCACTTGAAGCACTGTGCTTTGGTTACCTTTTCACACAACAAAGGGCATTCCTGGCCAAAGCAGGTACAGCATCAGCCAGCCAGGCTGACAACAGGGTTTTGGAAGATGACTTATGAAGGGCACCCAGAATAGGTGATCTGCTCAGGGGAGAAGTAAGCCCTTAACAGCAACCAAATGAAATCACCCAGATAATGAAAAAGTGGTGCTGTCTTAGCTGCACCATGGTGAACAATCTACAATCAGAGCTAAGGACCTTCTGCTCCAGGCACCATGCAATTTCCTACGAAGCAGCTCTCTGAGCAGTTTGCAGCCTCTGACTTTCAGGGTCTGGTGTCTCACCAGGCTGGAAATCCCCCAGAGAGCAGCATTGGTGTCCTCTGAAATCCATACAAACTATGACCCTTAAATCCCTTAGCTCGTAGTTTCACCAGCTGATCCCAAAGCAGATGGTTGAGAACAAGGGGAGATCGGACACTCAGAGCACTCTCAATCTTTGCTTTTCTCTCAAGTCTCTGTCACAACACCCCCAATTTGACAGTCAGTCTGTAAATACAGGCACTACCATCCTCCTCTGGATGTGCAATTGGACATTTTAACATATGCATGACTTTAGCACAGTTTAACATTGGGATGTAAGAGGGGATACAAGCTCCTAGCAGCTATGAGCTAATTGCTCATCCCGTTTAGCACAGACAGCAGAGACCTCTACAAGGCAGCCAGGGTGCAGCCGAGTGTTATACTTTCAGCATATGGATCATTTAAATTCCTAGCGAAAAGAGCAGCCTAAACTGCTTGGTGCTTGGGTAGGATTCCTGCCATCTGGTACCCCATATCTTCTGCTGGCAGAAGCCAAGGTTGGATGCAGCTCCAGGATAGTAATTGTAATATAATTTCCATACAAATGGCTTGTAACTAGTGAGTTTGGGGCACAGCCGTCAGAAAGCATTTGCAGTGTGGACCTAGAAGGAATAAGCCAAAGATTTTGATACTTATTTTGTTCATTCTTGCTGAAGACTGAATCAGGAATGCTGAAAATATCCCTCCTCTCTAATGTGAGGAACAGTCAGTGAGACCTGAGAAAAGGTTACTTACTGATCTGGTCACTGGTGGGGTTTAGCGCTCAGAAGTAGACTTGGACTCCAGCTCATTTTGTAATAACCACCAAGAAACAGACCTTTATGATGACCATGATATCGCAAATGAAGCACCACAGCTGACACACTTTGACAAGCAGATGAAACCCCTACTTGATAATAGTAGCTCCTGCCTTCTTTAGAGTAAAGCCTCTGGTTGTGGTTCAAAGCCACCCTCAGACAGAAAGTCCTGCTTGACATAAACCCGAGCCCTAGTACACATGCTCAGCAGACACACATTCATGCTTTGGGGTCTTTCTTGAACAAGGGTGCTTTACTTCTTTGGGGCTATAGGTAAAAATAGTCTTGCCCTCCTGATGTCAGTAAGACTACTTATGTAATCCGGTTCTCAAATAATTTGCACAAGTAAAACAGAGCTCATAATTTTTCCTGGTTTTAGGCTGAAAAATGCATACGTAATTTCTTCCTCCCTACTCCAGAGAGGATGCCTGAATAAAACTGATGTTACTAGCTGTGTAACAGCCGCACGTATCAGGAATTATGCTGAGGATGCCAGGCGAGCATGAGAGATGTCATCTTACACATAATGAGGGCAGTGTTATGCTCTGCTTTACTTTACAAGGACCCTGTATCCTCCTTCAGACACATCTAGTGTCTCAACAAGACACGTCCTCAAGTGATGCTGTCTAAAATATACCATAGCTACATATACAAAACATACTATATATGGCTACATATACCTCTAAGGGCAATTCTGATCAGCTGGAAGAGGAATATCACTTCTTACAAGTTATTCATATTTATGCCACAACTAAATGCATTCTGTTCAAGTTGCAGATTGTTCCAATATCTAACTTTAACTTAGTAAGTGCTGAACCCAATTATCAAGATTTAATACAAGCTTATTTTGCATTGGTATCTATTTCTGGAGGTCCAGCGCTAACCGCTGAACGACATGATACACTATGCTTTTCATCAGAGACTGAGAAAAGCTAATTGCTGGAGTCTGCTTTAACCACAGGACTTGCTAGAAAGCCAGTGTGACAAAACACTCATTATTTAACAACTGATTGCTGTTTTGGCTGTTCAGAAACCAGAGATGGGATTCAACCTACTGTCTAAACTTTATCCACCTTAAAATTAAGCAAGTAGTTAGGCCCAGCTGGTTAAGTGGGCACAATGTCCATGGTGACGGCAACCTACATGGAGTGAGTCACACCACCCTTTGGTGGATATTTAATGCAAGTGGAACCCATTTCCATGTCAGGATGAGCAGCTTCTCTCCACTGGCCAGCTAGAGCCAGGTCACTGGTTTGGTCTCAATGCCTAACTCATGGACCAAAGTGGTTGCAGTGAATGCCATTCCCAACTGCTACTTCCTTTTCTGGTCCACCTCCGCTTTTGGTTACAGAGGTGGGCTATAAGGAGGCTACTGGCCAAGCATGTCTCCACATTACAACCCAAGGAACCTCAGCCTGCTCCATTGCCAAAGGCTTTTTGGTGTACGTGGGCAGAGAAGACTGCTGGCTGAGATGGCTCTAGCACTCTCACAGCAAAAGTTGCATCAAGGAGCATCTCCCCTGTTCTGTCAAAATTTTCCACCTCTTCTAATATCTATACAGTTATTGAAAGCTCCAGGGTTTTGTGAAGTATTTTTTATTAACAGACATGGGAGAAAGAAGCCTTTGTACAAGAACTAAAACATCCAAGTAAAACCTGCAGGACCTTTACTGTTGATGCCTGCCAGACATTCTCCACCAGAGACAGCTGAACAAAAATATTGACACAGATAATATTGCTAACGGTAGGGAGAAGAAAATAGGGCCCTGAAAACAAAGCCTTCCATGATTCTTTACACCTAGACCCCAAACGAATTACAAAAAACACAGAAATTACTCCCCCTGCTCCTTTTCTTTCATGTCGCATACAATGCTTGGTGGTAACCTGGCACCCGAACAACCACAGCTAAATCTGCATGCCAAATAATTGTCACAAGCATTTCACCTCCAGCAAGGTATCAGTGGATCTACATTAAGAAAACAGAAAGGGATGACGCTTCTATAAATCCATCTTCCAGACTTTTCTGTTTACTTCTTAAACTTCTGCTGCCTTTCCACTGAGGTACAGCAGTGTCACTTTTACAATTCTCTGAGGATATGTTAGATAAACACACAGCTTGTTTAAGCAGCCCTACCATCCATTTGGAGCAGATGAAAGTTTCCTACCAGCTGGAAGGTGCTTGTTGTAACCTACTATCCACCTTCTCTTTCTCTCCCTTTTGGAGGCTGCTGGCATGAGAGAGAGAGGTGTCAAGAGGGTTTTTGCAAGGCATCTGGCATGGCCCTTGTGTGACAGGCTGGCTCAGGGAAAGACTCATACCTTGGGTGGCAGTCACAATAAGAGCAGCTGTGGTTCTGTACTCCCCTAATGTGTACTTTAAACCAACGGTTTGTCTATTCACTTTCAACAAATTTCTTGATTTGTGGAGTTTGGAGATGTAAAAAAAAAACCAAAACCAAACCATTAATGGTCCCTAAATGCTTCTCTTGTTCTGTGGTAAGTCTAAATAAAAGAAATTAAATGATCTGCAAGCCTCCCCACCTCAAGTCCTTTCATTCAAAGGACCTTAGAGATCTTCCCTCATCTTCAAGTATCCTAGAATAATGTGTTATCCTGACCTGAATCTTTCTTTATTTGGTGTTTTTCCCTTAGAACTCAAGCTACTGGAGGATCTCAGGTTCCATTAAAAATATTTTTGAGGTAGATAAGTGGTTTTGGAGAGCAGCTTGAAAGCACAATTTGAGAGCAAGACACAGGATCAGCAGCCAGGTCTCATACTGAAGTTGCACAAAGCTTTTAGCTATCAAGATGTGATCTGCAGCAGTCTCTTCACTTCTGAATACTCACTGTTGGATCAGCTGCAAATCTCTCCATGCTTTATGAAGCTGCTGTACCCCCTTGCTCCCAACCCCAGCATTCATAGGGCACAGGGTGTCCCTCCCCTGTTATCCCTGTCTCTGCCAGGACACCCACCAGCTCTAATCTCAAGCCATGGAGGCCAAGAAGACATTTGCAGCCATTCGTGGCCCAAGAAGGACATTTTTGCTTTGTGCTGATGATGCCCAGCTAATTCACTGGTGCTGAACAAGCCCATGAATGCTGTGCAGTGTAACCTGTTGCGTTGTTAATAATAAAAGGTTTTTTGCAGCCTGGAAAATGACATGAGTCTGAAATCCTGCATGCAAGGTGTGGGGGCAGAGAGAAACCACTTGGTTTTTCAGAAGAATTTGAAGAAGGAACTTCTTATTTGTGGGAGCTAACAGCCTTCTCCAGAAGATGAGGTTTAAGGGAGGAAATGGCAAAATTCCTGGCCTAAGGAGACCAGGAGATTTAACCCAAGTCCATAGCAGTTTTGGTAAACTGGCTATTGTAATCCCCCCCATATAAGAACTTCTATAGGTATAAACAAAGGTGTTTTCAAAGCATTTCTGACTATGAATTTTTATTTTCTAGAAATCAATATGTTTCTTCCACCTGGATTTAACAGGAACAAAACATAAATCCCAGCGCTAGTCTTGGTTTGCTCACAGCTAGACTGTATGAGCTAAGGTTCCCCATTAAATACCATTCATTCAGAGCCATTTCGGTGGACCTCTGCTGACTTTACCCTCTGAGGGCTTCAGTCTGGCCTTGATTTATTCTGCAGAAGCATACAACTGGCTCACTACCTTTCACACCAGAGCTCATTCCCAAAAAATACTGCTGCTGAGCTTGGGCTTGACAGCAAGCTTGTTACTGGGCTGTGGTGTTTGGTTTAGTGGTCTGGTGGTTTGGGGTTTTTTTCCCATTTTTTCTATCTTTTCTTCTTCTCTCTCCCTCTGTTAGAGTGACAGGCACCATCTCAGAAATCTGGCACAAAAGGCTGGAGCAGCATGATGCGGCTGATACAGGCAAGAAGCCAGAACATTTTGAGTAGGTTAACTGTCCTAGGCAGAGAGCATCCCTCAGCTCAGACACATGCCAGCAGCCAGTTATTCTTCCACTCTTCCTCCCCTCCCCAGCCTTCCTCCCACTCTGACTTTCATGCTCAGCCCAAGTTGATTAAAACATTGTTGTCATTAAGAAAAAAAACGAAAAGGTGGAGAGGGGGTGGGGAAATTTCCTTGCAGCTGCTGCTTCTGTCAGCCGGCAACCTGCTTTTAAACCCTCCTTGATGGAAAGCAGCAGTGCACTCTGGTTTTCCTTTCCTTACCACTGAAGGGCTCCTGCATGCAGGCATTTCCATGCCGGAGCCTTCCCCACTGCCTCCTGCCAGTTGTCCATGGCTGGGTGTGCAAGGTGCAAAGTTCTGGTCCCGCAGTTGAGCCCAGCCTGGGGAAACCACAGGAAAATCATGGTTGAACACAACAAGATATTGTGGCTCTATGCAGGCTGTCTGGCAGGGAAAGCTGAGGTGGTGGTTCCCTACCTGTTTGTACTATCACCACGGCAAAACTGTGTGTGGAAGGCTGTCATCCCTCTCCCACACCATTTCTGATACATTGAGATGGGCATGAGCAAAGCCTGCCTTTGGGAATGTCCCTGAGCTCTGAGCAGGGATTTTTGGGGAATGCAGACTTGAATCCAGATGTGGAGCACACAACTGGCATGTGTCCTTGGAGCAGGCCAAGCCCAAACCACAGATCTGTACCTCACATTCCTGGGGCTCTCAGAACTCAATTTCATCCTTGCAGCCAGAAACATCTGCTCTTGAGCTGTTATAATGGACACAAGAAAGCAATTTAGATTATATCTCTACTTGGAAGCAAACCTCCACTCACTAGTCTGCATGAGCAGCTAATGGCCTCCAAAGGATGCAAACAAGGGAAAAGGGTTGCTGGAAGGGTACCATTGCTTTGACAGTAAAATAAACAACAAACTATGGCCCACAAGAAAAATGAAAGTAGAACACAAGCATGTTAGGCCACCTTCCCAATTCTGCAAATGCTTTCACCCTTTTTAGTTCTTTTTGTATTTCCCACAAAGCCCTTCTTACCTTTGTGCTATCTCCATGGCTCTGGTTCCCTTCACACTAAAGACTTGGTAAGATTTGGTTTCATAAAGCATAATTGTGCTCCAAAATTCATTTATTAAATGGTCTATCAGCCATCTATAATTTAAAAGGCTCAAAAAAGATCATAAGAAAAGCAACAGCAGGCTGAAAAACCATGTGCTAACCTTTAAATATTCCATTATGTTTATACTTCTACAGTTCAAGGCACAGAAACCTCACATTTAAGTAATTACAAGATTTAAGCTTGGTACCTTATGTATGGTGACCCACATTTTCAAAAATCAACGAAAGAATGATGGTTCTCCCCTTCAGATACCTCAAACAGCACCTCATTTTCATAGACCCAGCAGATGATCTTCCTAAAAAGGAGAAAGCTTCATTTATTAAGAGATAACTGGCCAGTTAGTAAGGCAAGCTGATTAGTTTTTCCATGATTAGTCACTGCAGGATTTAAGACCTGAAATTTTATAGGATATAGCAGACAAGAAAAGGAATGAGCCATTTAGTTGTTAGAACAAGACTAAAAAACCCTTCTGCTATTTCTTCATTAATCTGCTAATAAAACATGGGTTCCAACATATCTGTCACACAACTTGATACCTTAAAGCTGAATGTCTGAACTTTTTCTATCATAGAAATTCCTCTTATTTCAGTATTAATTTATCCTCCATCAAAATGATGATCCATTCAAAATTTCTCCTAAGAAAAATTTCCAGGGGAAAAAGAGTTCAAATCAAATGACAAACTTCTTCTGCTAAAAGTATGTTTAATTTTACTTTCAACTTTAAAAACAAAATAAAAATACCTGCAAAAGACAAGAAAATGAAAACAAGGAGTACTTTATTCTACAAAACATTTGAAATAAAGTGTTCTTACATCTTGAAGGCAATTTTTCTTCAATTATTTTTCTAAACAAAGTAGTGCCAACCTGTGCTGACAAAATTTCACAGTACATTTTTGCTTTTTTGATACAGCAGCCCTTTCCAGGCAAGAAAGGTTACTTTGGGCAACGCCAGGATAGCTGAAACTGCACATGTACTGGTAAGAATGGGCAGATGCCTCTTGACTAACAGGTCACAGGCCAAACTTTGCCCTTGTAGGATATAAAAGTACAGACACATGACCACTGGAAAAATGGTTAATGCAATTACCAGCTGACCAATTCCAGCAGCAAGCATGTTGATGCTGGAATTATCCCAGCGACTGCCTGATGAAAGGATGCATTTGTTCAAAGCACATTTGCCTAGCTCACTAATCTCTGCAGATACCCTGTTGGGAAATCCTTTGAATCCAATACCTGATAAATGAACCTGGCAAGTGAATAAACATCCCACAAGCCTATTACTGAAATATTATGCACCTGTTACAAGAACGCTGCCGTGCATTAATTTTCACGCAGCACCGTTGCTCTTTAAAGATGTTTTTGATGATGGAGTTAGAAAAGCTGTTACCGAAACTAACATTACCTTGAGAGCAGAGCTGCAACCCATGCGCTCGGATGCATCTCAAGAAAAGCCTGCCCACCTTGGGTCAGGCTCAGCATGTGTCCCTCTTCTCAGGGCAGCAGAAGTCCACTGGAGGCAATGACCCTGCCCTAAACCTGGACAGACAAATATGTGAATTCTGTTGCCTATACTTAAAGTCTGTGTGAATTTAATTTACCCTAGGTGTGGAAGTCAGACAAAGGCAAATGTCACAAGACGAGGGAGCAGGGCTGTTTGTTTGCTGCTTGGTGGTGGAGGGGCATTACAGGTACAATTTAGGATTTTCTGCTGCTTGTGAAGCATTCTGTAATCAAGTATCATGAATGCTTCTCGGTGAATAAATATCCACCTTGCTGACAAGGACTCCAGCAAGTAGGCATCAGATTACTGGCAATGAATTTTATGACTTTGACTTTAACAACTGTGCTTCATGGCTGCTTTGATCAGACAATTGATATTCTGGAGAGGTTGCCTCAACATGGAGATAAGCTTAAACAAAGGACTTTGCACAGGTCTGGTGAAGGAGAAAGAGTGAAAATTCCCTTAGTACGCCAGAGGGGAAGGCTCACAAAGGCACACTCATGTCGGACACAGGAGGGGAAGTGCCAGACTTTCCAGATCATTGTTCTAGCAAATGGGTTCAATAGCAGAACTATTTCTATGCCACGGTTAATAATATTCATGGAAGGTCACCTCTACATTTGTTACAATGAGCATCAGTTTCTCAGGGCACATATTAAAAGCCAGTTGTTTAGTCAAGGAAGAACACGAACTCCAGAATCTATGCCCAGTAAAAAATGAAAAGCCAGAGCTTACATTTCAAACTGCATGGGGGTCAACTACATGCAGAAAAATCATTCTCTGCCACGCAGCTTAATGCAATAAAATTGCAAATTTTCATTGATAATTTGCAAAAGAAAGAGAGGCTAAATTAATTGAATAAATTATTTCCTATGAATCATTCACTCTGCTCTAATTAACAGGAGCTTGTGTACTCAGCTCCTTCTGCAGTATCTCCATGTCTGTCCCCAAGGGTCAGAGTCCCTGAGAAATCCATCATTTTACTTTCAAATGTATTTTCATTAAGTTATAGTTGGAAATAATAACAAAGAGACAGTCTGAGGAAAAAAAAAGGAGAAATTTTCAAGGGGATTTACTAGTGGTTGAACTTCAGTTAGGGATGGCATTCCAGTTCTCCATATAAATAGTTGGGTGCTTATCTGAACTCCTGCTCACAGCACCTGAATGAAGGGCTTCTCAAGAGCTCCCCCCTTCCAGATGCCACAATTTCCCTAATTAATCCTCCTTTGGACCCTGTAACCCCATAGATAGCCTATGCATTGAGGTCTCCTAGGACTGATGCAAACATTATTAGCCTGTACGTTAGAACAGTTGCCAGGAAATTAGAAGGGCAGGCACAGATTAGATGGTGGTGGAGGGATGGGGGAATAAGGGAACATTAATTCCCTCTTGGGTATCAGCAGATGAATGCCTGCTTATGCTGCATGTAATGCAGTCATTGCAATGCAGCACCTTCCCTGTCCTCACTTCCAGTTAGGTTAGAGAAGTCTGCCTTGGTGCTGTCATTGTAAAGGTTTTAGCTACAGGAGGTGCTGTTTGCTGTGTTGTTTTTGTTTTTGTTTTCAATGATTGCATCTTATATGTGAATCACTGACATGACAAAACAACGTGTTTGCTCCACTGTAATCCTCTGGGCTGGTGGATCAGAGGATTACGGTGGAGAAGTGGACAGCCTAGTTCCCTTGCTGGAGATGGGACTCTCCCCCCAAAGCCAAAACCCTGTCCCATTCAGAGGATTTGTCAGTGTATAGAGATAGAAGGGAAGAGAGGAGAGTGACCCTCACTCAGGTGAAAGTAGCATCAAAAAGTTAAGCCAATATCTTGGGTTTCAAAGAACAGTTTGCTTCAAGCTCAGGCCAGTAAACATTTGGGAATTTTCAGGGTTTTGCTCATTCTCCATCCTTACTGCATACTTTTTTTTTTCCTTGACCTATTAATGATATCCATTGCATTTAGTGCCCAAGGGCCCTAGCCCACATCAGAGCCCCTCTATGCTGGGCACATGGCAGCAGGGACTGCCCTGAAGAGCTCACACAGTAATTAGGCAAAGCAGAATGAAAGTGGGAAGGTGAACAGCAACAAAGGGAAAGCCTGTGGTTTCAGCAAGGTGGCTGCCTCTCTGACCTGCTGTAGAAGCAGCAGGGAGAGATTCTCCTGGTCTGCCTCATCTGCAGTCACACTTACATGTGGATGATGCTCCATGTTAGATATTGACACATTGAAAGCTAACAGTACTTAAATCCTCTGCAGAAACAGGCACCATGCAACCTCCTTCCCCTGCCTACCCTGAGGTAAAGCCAGGCAGCCCTGTTGCTCAGTGGCTGACAGCAGCTTGGCACGGTACTTGCAAGAACCTGGGTTTTTGCTGTTTTTCCAGCAAAACCAGAGTTTCTTTTCTATCTACTGACAGAGAGGAAGTCTGAGGGGAAATTTTAACAGGGGAAAAAGAAAGCTCACATGGAAAGATCATTTCCTCCTGTAAAAGGACCCTGGGAACAAGACAAGTGTTACATTGACTGGAGACAAACAAAA
>JANHGB010039536.1:12289-26485 GCA_026283785.1 Coracopsis vasa
GAACTAAACCCTCCTCAGTTCACTGCAGGGATGAAACCACGAGGAAGCAAGCGCTGCTCAGCCTGTCACCTCTATCTAGCTCACTGCCATGCTCTGAAGACATTACCAATATCCATGGCTGCTCCTCCAGCATAGAGAAAGGCCAATGCTGATGCTGAATTGGTCCAGCAGGACGCAGAGCAGGGAGGAACCACAGCAAGAGCCAAGAATACAGGCTTTTGGTGTCCCTGTGTCCAGGGAAGACTGGTATTGGGTGGGAACCTCTTATCCTTATGGATGAAAGACATTTCTCACTATTATTACCATCAAACTAGAGCCTCATCCAGGGAGCAGCAGCAGTATTTTCTGGATGAGAACACTTCATTTCTACCTTAAGGAATTTCACTTCTTCCCCCACACCCCAGCCTCGCTCAGGGGATAGTGGAGCTATTCCCAGCTACCAAGAAAATGCACCCTAAATAAATGGAAAAGAGAAAGGCAAATAAAATGTTTGGTAACAGAACCTTGCAAGCTGCAGTCTTTTACCAGGAGCAAAATAACCTCAACAGCTGGAAGGACAGCCCTTCCTCACATCAAGGTCAGATCTTCCAGAGGAACGGAGAACACCAGGTAGCACAGATTGGCCCCAACCCAATGGCATCTCCTAGAGCACTGCTCCCCATCTGCTTTCTTCCACACATCCCCAAGAGGGAAAGCGAATGCCAAAGCACAAACCCTGGTTATCTAATGACACGTGGATCCAAGCACTGAATTAGTAATTTCTTTGCCTCTCATCAGCCCACTGCCCCGCTACCGCACAAGGACCGAGGAGGATGGGAAGTGAATGGATTGGGTGGGAAAGCAGCAGTGTTTCCCTCAGGGATTCACATCCCAGTGCCACGGCACCTTCCCCCCCAGCCCCTCGCAAAGAATGGAGACAAGTTGTAGTATTTGTTTCATATGTTCAACACAACAGGAACATCACCCAGATCTAGAGTAGGTCCAAGTAATAATCACTGTAATTAGCACTTCATTCATATAATTACCAGCAGACCCCATAACATTTTACAATGGAGGTAATTACCCATATTTTACAGCTGAGGAAACAGATACAGTGCAGGTGAATAACTTAAAAAGAAATCATCAGTAAATCTGTGGCACAGCCAGAGACTGCAATTATCCTTATTCCCAGCCAAGGCTCTCCCCAACAATCCATGCTGAATTCACTTCTGTCTTGTGGGAAGGAATCCAGAGAAAATAAACACAAACTGGAATTTCCAATCTCTAGAAGAGCTGAAAAGCAGACAAGCCAGACCTGAAGGAGAAATAAAAACACATTTTTATCACCCAATGTTTTCTCACCCAAGGTCTGCAGCTACGAGCCAAGGACAGGCAGAGGGCCCTAAGCTCCAGCACACACAGGAAGCCAAATGCAGGGTTTCGGTGGCTACAGGAGTTCTACTTCGGTAAGCAGAGTAAAAGCAGCAGCACAGGACGGAGCCAGGGAAGGTTCCCCCCTCCAGCGACCAAAGACCTTCACCCATTTCCAGAACGTAAAGATTAAAGCAAGAGCAGTAACTCAATTATTGAAGGACTTGGCAGACAATACACACACAGAGCACAAGCAGGGCCACAAGCCTGGGAAATCCAGCCGGCAGCATTCCTCCCCTTCCCTCCAAGGTTCTCCCCGGAAGCCACCAGCCCTAAAGCACAAGAGTGGGGCACGGCTGCCCCTCTGCTCAGTGTACAGGTACAGAAACCTCTTGTTCCTCAGGCACACACTGGGGACTTGTCCTGCACACTTCATCCTGCACATCTGGATGAGTTTATTAACATAAACCCCCAATGCTGGCTTGTGTGACCGATCCAGCTGCTTTCTGCAGCAGTCCAGGCTGCAGTGCCACTGTTCTATGAAATGAACAGCACACACAGATTAACGTTAATCCAGACCCAGCTGCAATACCTGAGCTGCAAGACGTGCAATGTTCTAAAGTCTAGTAAAGGTGCCAAGTATTTCAGTTCAGCCATTAGCTTATGTTAAGGTTAGCACAGCAACCCCTTCAAGCAGAAGCAGATATCGCGTTCATTTCAAAATCAAGACTTGCTTCCGGAATGGATGTTATCAATATTCTGGCCTTGAATAACAGGAAAACCTTGTAAGCAAGTACAAATCTCTCAGTATTCTCTTAATATTTAAACAGACAAATGTTTTGCTTTGCCAACACTGTGCAGCATTTGTGTAGTTCTTTGATTAAGTGTTTGAAGCAAACATGTATTTTAGTTCAGTGAAAAACAAGCTCAGTGAAATGAATGAGGCTCCATCAGCCCTTGCCATAGAAGGGACAACTGTTGCTGATATTATCTACTGCACCAGACACCCAAAGGCAGACTTTAAGCTTGGGCAAATGGCAATGCTACTGCATGTAAATGAAGCAGCTTTTCTTACTAATATTTACTGTTGTTTATGCAGGAAACAGAACAATTCCTGTTTCCCTTTCCAAGGGCTCTACCTCCTCCCTCCTCAGCAGCCCAAGCACCCAGGGAGCCCAGGCAATAGCTGAATAGAAATAATCTGTACTCATTACACTGATCTCTGTGAATAACCATCTGCATCTAACAGAACACTTGAAAAGATGAGGGAAAAGGCAGCATGCACCAGCCTGTGTCACCCCGACACCTCAGGAGATAAAGCCAACTACTTCCACCGCTAAGAGCGCTTACCTTATGGAAAGCAGGCAGGATGGACGTGATAAATCTCCTGAAACAAGAAGTTCTACCCATCTTTTAACCTCCCTGGTATACTATTGACTCCAGTTCCCAGCATCAGACGGTTTTACTCCATCAGGCTTTTTTCCCCTCGCTCTGTGCTGGAGCAGGAGGCAGCTGACACCAGCCCTCTGCACAGAGCAGGGAGATTCCCTTCGGCTTCCAGATGTCTAAATAAAAGGGGTTTGAAAATTGCTTTCCTCGAAAGTCACGTCTGACTGCTGCTGCTGCGAAATGGGTGTTCCAGGGAGGGGAAAACAGTCTGCAAGGAGTTTGCTTGGGCAAAATTAAGTAATTTTTTTCCACTGGGTTTTAAGAACCAGTTCTGAAGCGGAGAAATAGCTCGAGGTGACTTTGGAGGCTGACAGGCGGCATTAAAACCAGAGTAAAAGCCAAATCCCAGCTATCCAAAACATGTTCCATGTAGGAGCAGCAGCCTTGTACACCAGAACTGGTGACTCCAGGCCTACAAAGCTCTTAGAGCTAAAATTTGGAACAGGAGGGGTAAAGGAAAGAACCCCCTGAATGCTTCAAGCCCTGATGCAGGCTGTGATCGCCCATGTTAGCTCCCAACCACTGGGTCAGAGCGACACGTACACCAGCACGGAGGAGCTGCTGCTCAGCAGCACTTTGGGAACACTGCCTGCCACGTTATTTAACAGGTGACTCTGCAAACACAACCAAGGGCAATCTAAAAACAGAGAGCTCGCTGTTGAAGCGCCAAGATCAGTGCTGGAAGTACCATTCTCTCACGCATGGATGCTAACTAAAACTAGAAGATGCTTTTCTCAAAGCAGCCCCTGGTGATGCTCGTGCAGCTCCAGTGCCCAGGAGCTCAGTCCCTGAGCCCCAAAGCAGGAGCAGGGACAGGCTTTGGGCCACAGGCAGCAGGGTCAGTGGAGCCGCCATGGAGCATGTGGACAGCTCACTGCCATTTTAATCTGTAGCTCTAATGAATGATATAAAGTTTTATAAGCATCAACAAGGCTCAGAGAAGACCTATATCCATTTCAGTGCTCATTTAGCAGCTTCATCTGTGTGCAATTAAAACTTCAGCATTAAATGTTAGAGAATAAAATAATGAGACACTTAAAAAATAATCTGTACTTCAGTGGGCTGTGCTCCGTGGGCTTCATGAGTTCATTTACAAGACAAAAATAGGATCTGGCCAAAATCTGCCTTACATGCTGGTACCCCTTCCATAGGAAAATGGAAAGAAACAGCTCCTAAACTTCGGGGTCTTTACTAGCCTGTGTACACACAACACTGCTGCTCTGAGCACACCCGTGCTTATAGCACAGCTCAGAGTATCCATAACGTTCCTTTTGGCTTCAGTGCTAATGTAAAAATAAATGTAAATTGAGTTTCAATTGAGATTTTCATTTTGGTCTAAAGCCTAATCTTTTATTAAAACGGCTATCCGTTTCAAGCTGATGGTCAGGAAAAGTTATCTCCAGGACAGGGAACAAGTAAAGAGTATTTCCTAGTCACAAGAGCATCTTGACTGCTCCCTCTATTTCTCTGAGCTATCAAGATGTGGCTGGGCGGGGGGGGGACAGCAGATGTTTGACTGACCAAAAGAACAGCAGAGAAATGCAAATGAAAACCAAAGATGTACAGAAACATCAAAATAAATTAAAAGCACTGGGAGAACACAGGTCAAAAATAAGGTAATAAACAGGAAACAAAGACACAGTTCAACTTAAAAGAAACAAAAGCCAATGGAAACGACATACTTTATTTTAACAACTGAAACAGGTTTTTATTCAAGAAAAGCCAACATTACAGAGCTTCCAAAAGAAAAACTAAGAGAGACCTTTGGGGAGGTCACAGAACGCTACAGTTTAAAACGATGAAATGTTACAGCTTGCACACCAAAAATTAAAAATGAAATGAAATTAAAAAATGAAATGGTTACCAAAGTAATGCAGGTCAGGGGGTCAAAGGTGAAGGGTCACACATTATTAAAAAGAAATCCAAAAGGGCGTCTGCATCAAGATCTCTGCAAAACAAAGGAGCTTCAGTGAGTACAACTGGAACCTTCCATGGAAGCACATCACAGCTCTCGCACCACACACAGCCCCCGGCAGCGCCGTCAGCCCCCCCGACGTCTTGCATCTTATCCTGGTTTACTCTGTGTTGTAACCTGCCTGGGGAAGGTTTTGCACCTCCACACCAGGGCAGGGGCCCGCTGCTCGGGCCAGGACAGCACCACTGCATTCCCTGCTCTTGCCTTGCTCTCTGTCCCTGCAGCTATTGCCCCCACGCACACCAACCCCAACCATGCCAACGCACGGGTTTAAAGCTACAATAAAAAAGTAATTCAAATGTGGTTACCGAGACAAAGGCCTTTCCTCCTGGAATTTCAATTACACACAAGCTATAAAACAACCTTTGGTACCCATTTCCAAGCGAGATGCAGTCAATTATCTATCCTAAATTTATGCAGAGCGCGTCATATTTACATCAGATAACTTTAGGAAGAGACAAGCACCAAGGGCACCACATCCCTCCTCGCTCTGGTGTCTCTTTCCTGCCAGCCAAGGCATTCAGCTCTGGGAATCTCTCATCTGGGCAAAACCAGCTTCAAGCTCAAAGGCGAGAAACAAACCACCCCCCAAAACTGTGTCCTAAGGCAAAGCAGCCACCAAGTGACAGCAAACCCCTGTGTTCAGAGGGGAGGGGATGGGATCTGCCTGCATGTGTTCCCACAGAACACATGGCACCTCACTCCCACAATACCGGTACCACAGTCAGCTTTGTGGTTGTAATATCCCCACCAGCAGCTGTGTCCAAAACTCTCCTGCTGAAGTTACTGCCCCATGTCGGAATTAAACCTAAGTTCTCGCCATTATTCCCATTTCTCAATTCCAGGTTTTGTGAGCCGAACCCAAAATCCAGCTTTCCTCTGTTATTTCACCCACGTGCTGAGGCTGATCCATGAATCAAGGGTTACACAACAGGTTTGGAGGCAACTCATTCTGAAAGAAAGCAATTTGGAAACCCTTGTTCCCCAGCGCCCGTTGCCTTTGCAGAACACAAACCCATTTCACTCAGTCTTTTTTGTTCAGTTCTATCCTACATAAAATCTTTGCTTTTATTGGCACTGATTTTTCCTTCATATCCAGTTGTTCTTTTCCCTCTCAATCCCAATTTTTCTCTTCACAATGAAACAGCCACCCCTGGAAGCAGCGAACACGAGACCAAGAAGACGGGATCTCAACCACTGACAGAATACAATATCCTCAGTTCCCATTCCTTTGACCAGAGACCAATTCATTTGTGTTTATACACACCAGTCCCTCACAGAGAGACACTAAAACTGACTTTGTAAATTGACTTTGCTATAGCATTTCCCTTGTAAAAGGCAGCACAAAGTACAACTCGTTTTACTCAGCGCTGGGCAAGGCAGAGAACCAAACATGCCATGCAGTGGTACCCACCACTGCTGGGGGTGTTCTGGAGATGACCAGCTCAATAACCACTGAGTTAGTGCACTCTGCTGATTCCTTCATGTTTGAAGAAGGTAACTCCAGCTTCTGATTCCCCCTACACCAGATTCCATGTTCTCTTTTGATACTACACTTCAGAGTAACCATGTGCCATTAAGGATGAGCCCCAAAAGACGATGCTGGTTAGGAAAAGCATACCAGGTTAATCAACTGGAGGGAAGAATATTCCACCTTATTCTCCTGCATTCCTAGAGCAATCCATGATGCCTGGTGCTTTACTTGTGCTAAGTATATGACAGACAAAGTGCTCAGAGCTGCTTGTACAGAGCAGGCACCTGGACCCACATTCCCACCTGGCATAGGGGAACCCAGAGGTGCCTGACATGGCAATAACCCCAAGAGGTTTTATCCCTGATCCCAAAGACTGCTCTCACCCACTCAGCACATGAACCAGCACAGCCATTTCCCAGACACCAGCACAGGCGGCTCCATCTCCATGAGCAGGCACATTCACCATGAAGCTGGTACCAGTACATGGCCTTGAGAGCTCAAAACAGGGCTGAGGCTCCAACCCAACAGCTAGGAAGCATCAAACATATTCAGAGGTATTTCACTAGGTTCCTAATATTATACAGCCCGAGTTAAATACCAGCAGCATTTTATCCTGCATGTACAATATAAAACTAATTAAGATTCCTTAGCTATCACTGAGTGTACAAAAAGTTAATTTGATTCATTCAATTGAATTTATTTGGGATACAGAAAAACCAACAACCAACCCCACCAAACCAGGAGAGCAGAACATTACCTAAAACAATGCATTTCATCTGTCTGCTCTGCTTAGCAGGATTCAGCCTGGTCGCAGGAACTGCACAGAACTGCTAAATCAGCCCTTTTTCCAGACTTATCATTACAGAATTACAGAGTCAGTCCCAACACTGACAAAAGGGAAGGAAAAAAGTGGGTTTTCCTAAGGGGAGGATAAGGAATCTCCTTTCTGAGAGCACAAACAGTGTGGCACGTATCAGTGCTCTTGTTTCAAACTGCCAGGAAGGGCAACCTTCCCATTGTGCAGAAGCACAGAGCCTGCTCACAACAGTCACCAATTATGCAAACGCGGCTGAGAAGCTGCAGCGGCAAAGCCAGCGCCACATTTCCTGCTTTGTGCATTAAGCAAAGTGCAGAATTTCATTAATTTCACAAAATAAACCCATAATGAAGTGCTGCTGTTAAGAGAGGAATTTCCATCTCCTTCCCTAACTCATCATCACAGGCGCAGGAGAGCCGCCCGCGCCTGCCAGACAGCATCAGTCAGGTGTACTAACAGTTTACTCCCAGCTCTGCTCTCCCCAGTAACGTGTAAGCGTTACTTCCTTCTCATTTCACTTCCAGAGGTTTTTCTTCTCCTCTAAAGAACCTGGGTTTTCCTACATCTCTGCTGACAGCTGTGAGGATGGGCACGCTTTGGGAAGTGCGGTACCCAAAGCTGGTGCTGCAAGCACCCAGCAAGCTCATGACAAACCCGGGTGGGATGTGGGAAAGGCACTTGTCCCCCACAAACCTTTATGTTAACGTGTTCCAGCCCCAACTCAGCAAAACCCAATAGCAACCTCGCGTGCCAGGAGCGGAGCAACAAACTTCTAATAACAGCATTCACCAACAGCACCATAATATTTTCTACTCTGTGATCACAAGGGCAGCAGGCAATTAGTCAGAGTTAAATATTCCCACTGCTCTGCAGAGATCCCTGAGCCGATGCAGGCGCGAGGAGGCTCCAGCTCTAAGTGCTCCGGCAGCCTCTGCCTTCGGGAAACCGCACTTAAGAGAAACACATCGGAATTAACTCCAGCCTAATGGAAAGCATTAAACAAAACACACTGAGTAACTTTACAGTCCTCAGGAAACCAGCAAGCGCTGCTGCTTGCCAGAGCTTTGCCATCTTGCTGGCACGCTGCAAAGGGAATGCTGCGACCTGGACACTTCCTCACCATGACTACGGTGATGGCAACGGCCAGTCCCACACGCTTGCTCAGTCCCATGAGCTCAGAACACATTACGGTACTCCAGTAAGCAAGGGATGAACTGATAACGTAAGGAAATGTTACAATACACCACACCATGCAGGGTAGCCTTAAAACAAATAGATGTGTTAAGTTTTCAGACATAGGAGTTGATTCTAAAAGGCACTTTAAAGCATTTAAAAAAACCTAAATGGAAGTAGCAATAGGTCGCACTGCCTGGTCCCTACCTGGAGTGGTACTTTGATGAACAAACCTGTCACTAGCTGCCTGTGACACTGAGCTGCTGGGGCTGAGGGGGAATTGGGTAGCAAGTGACAGACAACGCATTTCCTGCACCCACTCTCTGCTGGTGTGGGTGAATGCTTCCCAAAACAGTCCAGACCCTCAGGCAATTCTCCAAACCTTCAACATCTTCTCTGTGCTTTAGAGAAAAGGCAGGAAATAGCTCGATGTCAAGCAGAAGAGGAGAATGTCACCATTGTGCCAGCAAAGCAAAACTGTGAGAGCACATCAGAGACGTCTGCGAGGACGTGACTCAAGGTGCCCAGCGCAGCATCGTCACGGAATCCCTTCCCATGTAAATAATGCTCCACACAGTTTTGTAGTTGCACTTATTTGCATAGTACCAAGCAACAGCTAAGCCTGAAATATGCAGTAGGTTGATGCTGGATGTCAGACTGGAACTGGGGCATTGCTGCCTCGCCCCTCCAGAAAAGCCTCAGCACACGAAGCAATTACAACTTGGCTTTCCTACAGTGGAAATTCTGGGCTTTGCCCAAGAGGGCCTGTAAATACAGAACCTGTCAGAAACAAAAGCCCTAGGTAGCATTTTCCATTTCCGATGTTTAACTTTTTCTTCTTCCTCGTCCCGTGTCATTAAGTGTTTACCAGGATGATTAATGACTGCGGCTGCCAACTCCATTAATGAAAGGCAGCTCTGCTCAAAGCTGCAATCCTGCACCTGGCAAGCACTGTACGGAAACAAGGTTACCCCAGCACCCTTGAGCCCCGGCACCCACCGCTGCTCCCAGATAACCCGGTCACTTCCCAGCAGACCCAGGATGCATTTCCTGCATCCTGCATCCAAACCAGATCCACATTCACAAGCACTAAAGCGGTCAGAGCAAAGGACAAGCACCACCAGAGAGCACAGCAGAATTCCCTGGCAATGAACCAATTTATCCTAACGTGAGGAATAGTACGAAACCCCCCTGTGTGTCCTCCCCCCAAAGCAAGAAGAATAAGCACAGGTTCCCTTCACAGGCACTTCAGAAAATGTACATCTGTAATTAAATTGCTTGGCTAAACTTATGATTTTCTATCTCATGTAAAAAAACAACCCTGAATTAGAAGGAGCGCTTCCTTCTCTAGGAAACATAAAACCACTATAAACTTGATTTAAGACGAGATGACAGCTTGTTCTATCAAACATATCAGTTAAAACCGCACAAGCTGACAGAAAGCAAACACCTTGATAACGTGTTCTAAGCATTTGGAAATGCTCCATTTCTCTCGCTGCTGAGTTATTTTACTAAGTGAAAAGTCAACCACCACCTACCCGGCTCTCAGAGGACACTTTCTCCATCCCAATTACCTGATCCACAGCAGCACAGATCCATGATGCAGATGGAAGTGCTCAGAAATAAGTTATTTGCTGCATTCCATGGCGATGCCCTGGTAAAGGAAGGCACAAGCCCTGCAAGACGGGACACTCGGGTTTGTCCGAAGGCTTGAGGACACCAATGTCACAGACACTCAGATCCATGAGTTACTCCATGAGTTTTCTTTCTTTCCTCTCTTTCACTAAACCTCCCCAGTGATGTCTCACAAGCGGTGTCAGTGGGTTTGCATTAACACAAAGATTCTGGAAGCACTGCTGAACAAAATACATCTTTTTCTTCTTACAGCTCGTGCCTTCACCAGCACAGACTGAACACCTGTGTACTCAGCTGAAAAAACAGATTCCCTTCGGAATGACTCTGAAATGTAGTCCAACATTATTATTCAATTATACCCTAAGAAAAATCCCAGTTTTGTAACAGGGAACAGAATTAAACTTTCAGGTTGGGGGTGGGGAGGGAAATAAATCTGTAAGCTAAGCTCCCTCCTCCCCCGTAATTAACATGGATTTGCCAAGATTTCATCCAGCCACAAGATTCTGCCTTTTTCTTTTTCCTCTTTTTTCCCTCTGAGCTCACAAAGCCAAAACTCTGGTCACAAGAAGGGCTCTTCCTTCTAAATAATGCAACTGTGACCCACACCGCACACGCTGGCAGAGGCGGCACCAGAGACAACCCAGGCAGAGACCCAGCTCCTCGCCCTCATGGTGCGGCAGTGACGGGTTCTGGATAGATACCAATGGCTGTGACAAACTTGACATCCAGGAGGACAGAAGGGGTCTGGTCTTGGATTTTAACATGCCAGTGGTGATTTGGGGTTATAAGCAAACAACCCAGCTAGAGTTAAGGTATGAGACAAGCTGTCTTCAGCAGTGTCACTCAGTTCACTTTTTGCCTCTCTGGAATGCCAGCCCTTCCTGCAGAAGGCAGCCTCCCAGACCTTCCCTCTGGCCTGATGCACCTCCCGAGCTCCTACACTTTCCCGTCTGCATTATGCTTATGAATAATGAAGGTTTTCAGCTACGTGATGAACTTCCTTTGCCACATTTCCCACTCTGGGAGGCTGCATGCCCCAAACACTGCTCAGAAAGAGAAGCTGAAAGCCTGTGTGTATAAACCCAAACACAATGCTCTACACCAGGACAACAGAAATACTACAGAAATGTGACTAAAACCCAACAAGCCGTTTCCAATAACAAGGAGCAGCATCACTCTGCCAAACCTCTGCAGGGAGCTTTCTTCCTCAGCTGTCTTTGTCAAAACATCATTTTGTGGAGCCGCTGGAATCGCTCTTACTCCATGCTCTGTTCCCATTAGTATAAACGCCATCACGGAATAAATTGCAACCCACATTTTCTACAATTTGCATTTCAATTTGAATGACCCAAGACAAAAACCATCTATACAAAAGAGCCAACGCCAGCAACTCCCCCAAAGACCCAATGAATCCTGTCACAGGACTTAGTATGATAAAAATAGATACTCGACTTCAACTTACAGACAGAAAAAGGGGGGGTGAAAGGATACCAGCTTTAGAAAACATCCATATGAAGTGATCCATGTTTAATCTGCACTCAGCAAATATACACATGAACGGATCCATACCTGACTCCGTGCTCACCTTGGCACTGGTGGTCAGTAAACTCACAAGTACAGTTTTTGTTAACGTGTTTAGATGTCACAAACGCTCCATCAGAGGGACCAGAACAGTTGGTCTGCAACAGGCACACACTACATGGAGTTCTACAGGAAGTCCTCAAAGATGATGGCTTCTGTTATTAAATGATTCCTCACAGTGCTACTGAAAACTACAGCTACACTGTGGGCACTGCTGTGTAAATTCCAGCCCTGCTGCCCAGCAGGAACAAGGGCAGGGATCACAGAGCTATCTGGATTGCTCTTCAGCTCAGCCTCAGCCCACCACGCACCTGGATTTTAAATACTTTGGTTTAGTTTCAGTGAACCCAACCACGGTGCATTAACAAGAGATGTGCAAACTGCCAGTCAGGGTAATGGGATTCCTGTATGCAACACCCAATTCCACATGTCCCCTACTCCTAAACAGGTTTCTCAGACAGGAGTCAGCTGGTTATCTCCCACGATAAAGCACATTCACCAGCTTTTAGCTCACAAGTCTTTGGGCATAGTAAGATAACACCTTGTTTAACACACTACCAAAACACCTATCTAATTTGACACAGTTTTGAGTCACAGCAGTAAGATACAAGATTTGACTCTGAGACAAGTACATACACACACACGAGCACTAGACTCCTACTATACTAGTACTCAGCTTCCACATTTGCCTTCGAGTTGGTTTAAAGCTCACTTGCAACACGTACTAGGGCTTTGTTATTTGCACACCAGGTTCCAGAGCCAGGGAATTCATATTGTGTTACTGACGCGGCACACTCCAGAACCAATCCCTAAGCATCAAGCAAGCTGGTAGGTTCAAGGATAAAGAAGAGATTTAACTACCTCGTTAGTGTTCCAGCGGTGCCTTTCCTTCGGTAAACTTGAACATTTTGGGAGACATTCAAGCAGCTTCTTCGGTAAAAAGATTTTTACATGACTGCCATTGCTGTTCCCATGATCATCTGGAAAGAAGAGGAGAGACGTGATGTACACACGGCAGAAAAGGTGGTTCCCACAGGAGACCTGCATACAACAAGCCCTATAAACCCACCGGTTCCCTTGTCAGAGAGCAGGGAACTGGTCACTCCACACAGATATATGGCTTTCTGTTGAAATAACACCTTTATTTCAGAAACAGAAGTACACTTTAATTCCTTGTGGTTGTCAAGTTGGAGCTGAGCCCTCTCAGATCTGTACACAAGGAGCCTGTGCGTGTGCTTACCTCTGCCTATTTTAGCTCATTCTTTCCCTCCGTGACAAATGCTACAGGCAATAGGGACACAATGTCAGGGAAGCAGTGCCCACAGCAGCACGACCCGCCAGGAAAGGCATAAATGAACTTCACACTCGACAGGATTTGCAAGTAAATAAGCACAGAGCCCCAGCACCTGCTATAATTTTGTCAAGCTGCAACAGAAATGCAACTCAAGGGCTGTTAGTTCATTTATCACTAAAATGCACTGTACCACATTACAAACTGGATACTTTACTTTCCATGGACCACTCCAAGTGAATGGAGTTCCTAAACGTGAAAATGAGATAGATGGATGGAAACCCCCCGACCTCCCCATACCCCAGGGATCAAAAGCAGAAATACTGAAGAACACAGAACTCTTCCTTTTTTTGTTGCTAAAGATGCAGAAAGTGCATCAGTTCCTCTTAAAATCCAAAAAAGGTGACCCAAAAAGCCCTGCAGTCCAATAACAGCCCCAGAAGCATTAACCTGATTGTGTCTTTCCATCACCCCTCCGTCACCACCTGAGGAATCAGAGCATCCACACACAGTGCATGTTTACAGACAAAATGGGTCCCTGCAGAACAGGGAACTGGAGCAGCAGGGTAAGACATCAGAGATCTGCGCATTCTCCTTCCCAAACCAGCTCTGCCTGCTGGCACCGTCCTGACACCTCGCATGAGATACACCAGGCAAAGGTACACGAGAAGTCCTTACTCACTGGCATTTTACCCTGCAGAATTGATGTATAGTTATCTCCCATTTGGAAGTGCACAGCAACAGGGTATTAACTTTTTCTTTTTACACATCTCATCATTTCATGTCATTAAACAGATGCTGGTGTCATGACAAACCTCCTCTGCCATTACCCACGACACAGACACTGCCTGTGACCTGCAGCAACCCCAGACCCGTCCCACACCACAGCGGCAACTGGGGAGCAGCGCAGCGGCAGCGAGACAGCCTCGTATTTCTAAAGCCTGATTATACTCTTGGATGTGTCAAGTTCAACAATATACATGCTGTTAAATCAACTACTCGTGCAAGCACAGCAGATGAGTTTACAAGAAAAGCAGCGATGTGTATGATAAACGTGAGCTGCTCTGTAATTTATGAGTCCTGGGCGCTCCCTGAGTTATTGGGAACTTTCCTGTGCAACTGCGTTAGACTCAATCAACAAGCTCCATTCTTCTGCCTATGCCAGTGCTGATCTTCACTGACGTGATCAAGAAATTGGGAAGAAGGGTCTCTCCATTAATTGCCACTCCAGCATTTCCAGCTTGACACTGACTATCTCAGACAGGGCGTTTTAGTCACATCTTTTTTACCAGTCAATGTTCTGGATACATGACCATCACCTTTGTACTTAATCTTAGACTGGGTTGGGCTGAAGGGACCTTAAAGCTCATCCACTTCCAACCCCTGCCACAGGCAGGGACACCTTCCACTAGAGCAGCTTGCTCCAAGCCCCTGTGTCCAACCTGGCCTTG